>VYYJ01004588.1:0-13021 GCA_021029165.1 Cyphoderus albinus
CAGTATATAAAATGGCAAACAAAACCTAAATCAGTTGAAGTCTATGAGTTTCATTTAATATATGAATTTTTCTTTTTACACCTATTATTTCACGAAAAATAAAAATCTTTATTGTGTAGTGTTTTAAATTTAATATTGACGTTTAAATTTGGCATTTTAATATCTCAAAATTCGGGTGTTTTAAATTAATATTGTAAAACATTTGCATTATGGATTCATTACATAATGGACTTTGGTTTTATCTATAATCATACTTATAAATTATTTGATTTTTGTCACTGTATGATTTGCTTGAGCGAAGTTACGAACAATATATTATAATGGATGATAATTATTCCTGCAGATAATCTTGATCATCATTGCTAATGTGTGGAAATCAAAAGTTAGAAACAAAAATTTGGAATTCGAAATTTTGAAATTAAGTTTCTAGTTGTAGAAGATTTTCTAAACTACTTTTTGTTTTGGGTCTGGTTATACAAAACACACAATTGTAAACTTCATTTGTAATGTAAGCGTGTATTTTCGGCTTTCTCCACTTTTACATTTACCATCATATTCATTAATGATTTGTCTGGACTATTTAGTTGTTCTGCGATGTGTTTTTTATGGGTGGAAATAAGGCTCATGTATATGCATTTAAAACACTTTTGTAAATATTGACCAAAAATAAGCAGGAAGTAATATTAATACGAAATTGTATTTTTGTCTGAATTTGACGTCAACACACAAAAGTGGTGCTAGAATTGTTTTGTATATTCTGGAAGGTGTTCGTCCGACCTCCGACTACTTATTTAGTTTCTTCACATTAGAAATCATTATATAAGCGCAATAAAGTATGATGAGAATCTGTACCAAGAATAGGTTATCGTAATAATTGTGCTTACTTATATGAATACATATGCATTTAGGAGAAAGCAATAGAAGAAAAAATAAAAGGTTTCAAGAAACTATAAATTTTGGGTGACGAAGAGAATTATAAATCGTAAAGTAAACAGCTTGAATTGATAGAGAATATTTCGTTTCAACCTAGAGAACTGAGCTGCAACCTTACATTATTTTAGTTTTGTATCATTTGAATGTTTTTAACGTTGTCGCACTGGTGAACCTGTCGTTACAATTTCATATTAATTTGTCCACAGTTGAATAATTACAGATTCTCAAAAATTAATGAAAATGGATGTTATTTGTACCTTATTTTGGTGCATGATAATAAAATTGGCAAGGAAAAGTCAGCAGCGGCAAAGTCATTTTTTCTCAATAGATTTTGCGCCATTTGTCAGAATTTCCAAAACTTCTCTTTTCAAGTGAAATTACAGATATAAAACTGTGATTAGTTGTATAAGTAAGAAAGTAGAAGAACGAACCACTAATTTTATTACCCAACATGATTCGTTTTTTGTTTCCATTGTGGTTTCGTATTGCCCTGGAGAAAGCTCACTTCCATTAATTCATTGCTGTTTTATTCTTGCTTTGGCTACGTTTGAAGCCGCTTAGTGTAAACGAATGCCGTGCTGGGTTTATTAAAGATACAGATATTCCTGCTCCTGCTGTAATAATATAAACCGAAAAAGTATAAACGTGTTACGAATCGGTAAATTTCACTCATTTTTTGAAACATGCGTAAGTAACAAATCGTTGATTTCTAAAGTTTTTGGGTGCATTTCACTTTCACCAAATTTCAAGTTCCCAATATATATTATAATATTCGTCAGGAAGCCCAAAACAGTATGTTGATTGATTTTTCTGGATTAATCCACACGCAAAATTTTCACCAAAATTGCGTGACGTAATTGCACAGTCCAATATTTTTTTAAATTTTATTTTGTCAGTTGTCACAATATTCGTAGCGGATTTGCTTATATTCGCTTAATTCATGCGGATTTGTCGTAGTTTTGTGCAAGATTGTATAGTTGTTATTTGATAGTTTGATTGTGTACTTCCTTCTACGCTTAACCAATCCCATCGTCCTAATTTAGACTTGCTATGTGTACCATGACTCTGAACGGTTTTATGTTCCGTTCTGTACAGAGGGTACAAAATGAAAGTAGAGCGTTTGCTAAGTCATTTTTGAATAAATAGCATGATGCAATTAGAAGAAAGTAGTGTAACATTATGGAGTCCCAGAAATTAAGAGAATTAAAATGTGTGACATGTTAAATAAACCCATGTTGGTTTAACCAACGCAAATGAAGGAAAAACGAAACTAAAATAAGAGTTTATGTTGCAAAATGAAATGAAAATAAATCCAGCATTCGTTCTTTCTCTCCATCTAAACCATGATACAGTTTAACGACATTTTCTCTTGTTCATCAGCGATTCTCAATATTCTGCCAGTAGGTCTTAGGGGTTTGGATATGGAGTTGTGCTGCTTTCGATTGCATTGCATTGTAGGCTGTTGGCAAATGTGAATAGTATTGTACTGAGGTTGGCAACCTATAGTGAAATGAAATAGGCGCGTTTTAAAATCCACCTCAATTCTATAAAACTGAATGAATTTCCTTTAATTAGCTATTTAATTAAAGTCGTCGAATAATTGGATTTAAAAAACGGATATATTATACTAATAAATGGCAGGTCGGGATTATTCGTTCATTATTCATAGTGGCCTTTTCACCTTTCGTTTTCCTTCTTAAAGAATTGTGCAATTAGAACCAAACAACAATATTGAATATCATTTCAATTATATTTTTATATTTTTATATTCTCAATTTCAATGTTTGATTTGCTGTGGCGTCAGTTAACAAAATAAATGCAGAAAATGCGTTTCCTGTTTACGAAAGATCTTTGGGGCTCATTTACATATGTTTGGGTATGGTTTAGAATTGTTAAACTTTATTTGAATAAGAAGTAATAATTTTGATTTTATTATTACATTTTACGGAATATGTCATTTATAATTCTTGTCCCCAGTTTTTTTATATCATTGACAATGATCATTGTAACAGTAAATCGAAAATGTCGAAATTTTTCGAAGCGAAATTGCATATTATGAAAAATATGTTTTCAAGGCAAACGTTATTGCTATTCACGAACTTCAGCTTAATGTCGATCTCCAAACATAAATCATTTTCCAATTACAAAATTATAAATGTTAAAAAAATTTCGACTTGGTGAATTTAAATAAACCCAAATTAGCCTCAACATTTTCATATTGGAATGTGGAATATTCGTTGAAACAACTGTACTTTGACCGAAATTGGTACATATAATGTATTGATTTAACTGTTGCAAAAAGTTTTTCAAGTGTTGGTTTGTGAGGTTCACCATAGTCCGGTTAACTTTTATTAACGTTTAATTAACTTTTTAATGCATGAAGCACAATTTTGTCATGTGGGCAATCATTAATAACATAAAAATGCCTTTCAGTTTTTAAGCAGAGTGAATCACGATTACGTTTTCAATATGTTTGGATTTTTTGCGTGGCCTAGCAGTGTGGCTCAAAGGTAGCTCAAAACGGAAACACCAGGGAAAATAGGAATTCCAATTAATTTGTACTCATAAAATTACGTATTGACTGAATTATAGAAAAAGGCTTACATATTTCGGCCGTTATAGTTTGTTATGTTTTTGTTTTTTCGAACAACCTTAAATCATGAGCTGTGAATAACGAAAATTCATTTATATTTATTGCCATTTCGCATATCCTTGTTGCATTTAATTTGAAGACTAAATGTATCGATGTAATTTTTCTTATTCAAGGAGTTGGCACATTCAAGATTCAACCGAGCAATTCTAGATTAATATAGTGTAAATCAGATAATTACGTAAAGAGAAGTATTGTATAGTTGAAAACTTTACTAACACTTGTGTAATAGCATTGCTGTAATTGTTACCTCTTTGTGAACAGTCACGGATGAATAAAAGTGCAATCAATGCTCGCAATTGAGAACAGTGAACCTGTATAATTATAATCCACAATAAACGCATTAATGATAGTAATGTCGCCAAACTCCTTCTAAAAATCACCAAAGAAATCTGTAAACCTAGTTAGTCGATTAAGTTTGTCAATCTTTGTTTGCTACAATCGTACATTACAATACTCTTTGTCTCCAATTTAGCCAGCTCGTCTTTTTGGAGAAACGGAAAAATAGTTTTAGAGAATAAAAAAGGGCTTTGTAGTTTGTATCTATCTGTATCTATAATAGGAAATTGATTTTTTGCTGTGTTATTACATGTTATTATACTTTTTGCAACAATGTTTTCTGGAATGTGATGGTGTAGTAAATACTGCTAGGGAAAGCAAATCAACTTTCTCCGACTCCCTGTCAATGTAAGTAATGAATAACTAGAATGATTATGTGTTCTTCTAAATCGAAAAAATATAATGACTCTGTACATAGCTTGGTGTTCTATTTTTGACTGGAATTCTCTTGACAAAAAAATTCCTTGGTATAGTGAAATGATAATGTATAAAGATAATAGAACAGTATTACATCACGTCAGCTCAATATACAAAGAGAGACACGACTCTTCCCACGACAATAATTTATGTTGTCTACATTTTAGTCAGTTTAGTTTTGGAGAAGTGGACTTGCTTTGTAAATGCACACGATAAAAATATAAAAAATCGCTATATTATTATATATGTTTGTTTTGGATTGAGATCGTTATTTGTAGATTTAAAAAAACTGTTGTGAAACTAAACTAGAACAAAACTAACTTTCTCCGACTCTGACAATACCACAAACTGAGAAAAATTATTCAAAGCAGAAGTTGTTTAACTCACGTTCCTCTCTAGGTTATAAATGCAAACATATTTTCGAACGCTTTTCAATTCTACACCACTATACTACAACATCAACCACTCATTAAAACAATGGGAACAATCTGTATGCAAAAAATTCATGTCTTTACACAAATAAATCGTAAACGACCTTTAACTAACTAAACTTATGATAATGAGAGTTAAACGATCTTGATAAAAAAACCAACGACGACACACAGCCAGCCAGTATTCTCCATTCCGTTGTCCATATTTCATCACATAATCTCTTAATTACTCGTACCTACTTGTAGAATTATTAAATTCTTGGAACTTTTAATTAATTCAAATTAATTAATGCATAAAATAATGACATGTGGCAAGAAAGTTATAATTTGTTTTTTTTTCATGTTAGTACCCCGACATTTTTATTTGTAATGCGTAGTAAAAGTGTACGTATTAATATTGCACAGTGTTCATTGCTCGATTAAATTGCATTTTTGCTCGGCAGCAGATGAAAATAAAAGTCTGACTAGCTTGAGCTGAATGCTTTTACTAAACTAATACCTACTCTACATTGACTTTGATTGTACTTCTGTATAATCTCTATCTAACGCAATGATAATCACATGAATGCTGTTTAAGTCTTTTAAAAAAATATCTCGATGTTTTTTTTATTCCTGATAATTTTCTTGTAAAAACTTCACTGGTTGCAAATTAGCAGCGGTCAAAGCATAAATCCTCCTTTTCATTGCTTAAAGCTGGTGTAGTTTTAGTTAGAATTTTTAAAAATTAGTTTTACAACTCTGTGCTCTCCACTCATTGCCGTTACTCATGTCAGTTACATTAATTAGAGTGAAAATTAGTTCACATGGGACAGCAAGCAACAAATTCTACGCAGAGAATGAACAAAAGTGCCTCATCTTATAATTACATACTTACACTCGCAACAGAACAGATAACTTGCAGACTCAGAGTGTTGTTAAACCTAAAACCGGAATAAATACCAAATATTTACCATTTGCTTTATTTTGCCTCACATTTGAAACAAATGCATGTGTCCATTTTATCACATGAATTTCTATTCAATTCCGAATCAATGTAGTTAATAACTTAAGCAAATATATGTAATACTGTATATTAAATGCAATTCTTTATTGGTTAATATTGAGAATTTGCAACAGAATTTTGAATTGACCTGTTCGGTAATTACGACATTTCACCAATAAATGATACGACTGTGGTGCAAATCCTACTAAAAATCAATAAGATTTTTAAACCATAATTTGTTAGTGTCATTTGACAATCTTTTTGCTACTTAATTGTTTAATTGTTTTAATTGTTAACTACTTTCTCACATTTATATGAACGAGATTCAAAGCCTGTGGGAACGTGAATAGGTCCAACCGAACCTCTTTAATTATCAGTTTTATTTCGGTACGGCTGACGTAAAACGAGTTGGAGAAAACGATGGTGAAGTTATCTCGGAGACATATTTTCAAATAAGAGTACATAAAAAATGACCCTTTGGCACTTCCGGTCCGGAGGTCACAAAAAATGTCACCGTCACCAAGATTTTATTCCATCCTACGTTTAATCGCTTTCTGTATCCAATGAGCCATAAACAAAATTTTATTAAAATCTTCCTGAATTATCACGAAAAGAGTCATCACGTATTTGCGTGGCCATCCACTGTATCTACGTGGAAGGACTTAAATAAGCGTTTTGGTGTACATGGCATGGAAATATTCATTTATATCATTTGACTGAAAATCCTCCATGATTATAAAATATAAAAGCGACAAAAATATGTTTTTCTCAATATCAAAACCAAGTAGCACAGAGATTAAACACTTCAGTTCTTGATAAGAACAACCATGGATATGTATTTTACGTATATGCGCAGGCAAACGAACGGACAGACAAAATAATATGCTATGACCATCGTGATCATGAATCTTTCTAAATGTCAATTAGACTCCATTTCACAATGACTAAATGGCTTCTTAATAAATTAAAAATTGTAAAGCCTCATACATTAAGTTTAATTTTGATGATGTTTTTTGTTTATATAATAATTTAGTCAGATTATAGTGGGCAAAGGGACAAAAGCGGAAATTAGTACCCAAGGTAAAGCAAGGTACTTACTAATTTAAGCCTTTACCATAAAGTTTGTAGTTAATAAACAGCAAATGTTGTGTTGGTTTTTCAATTAAATGCCAAACTGTTATTCTAGATCCACAACCTGGAGGAAATTGCCAAATCAAGGTTTGAAGATTTGTAACTTCTACAATTACTTTTCAATGTTGGAAAAGAAACGACCAATAAAGCACAGACTCTTCATTTTTTTCATACCAATTCTGAATAAAAATGTAAAATAAATGAAACATAAAAGTTGGCTGTGCTGAAATCTTTATCCATTTTATCCACTCATTTCCAATAAATCTTTAAGTAACATTTTGAAAACCATTTTTCGTGCAGTTGGAACAAAATTGCAATTGCCGTTGTTGATGTTTCTCCTTAAACAATTATGTCCTAAATATTTTTGTCAAATTTGCAGTATCCGCTAGAAGAATTCACAACCATACTAAGAAATTCCGATCCCTTTTGAGATTTGTTTCTGATGTGAGTCACAACCAGAAGTGTGAAGCCATTGCATTGAGGTCTTTAAAGAACAAGAATATTTAACATTTATAGTTTTATAATATTAAGCTATTGAATAGCTTTCTTAGCTACTTTTATTTTGTAAATGAGCGATAACATTTTGTCGGAGATCAGGCATTTAATCTACTGAAGTAAAAACAATATAACGGATGCTTGGCATGCCACATCTGAATGTGTTAAACAATAGGGAATTGTTGTTTAAGTATTGGTGGTATGGTGTCATCGTAAGATGTGGAAATTTGGAAAGTATTATATTTTTTTGATCAAGAATATCGATTGTCAATGGCATAGCAAGATTCATATTCTCTTAATTTTAATAGTACTCCAAAATCAAATGTATTAGAGGGCCTTTTATACACACACTGGTAAATGGTTTATAAGTATACATAAAACTAAATACACTTCACGACAGAAATATTCAAATGAATAACCGATATTTAATATTAAAACCAACACTAAACTATACAAATTATTCAGGTTTAATAAAATTATTTTTCATCATTGTATTGTATCATGTGATTAGGAATAATGAATGGCAACTACGGAACTGTTAGACATTTGTATACAAGATGTCTCGGAAGTAGAGAAATTCTCTTTTCTTTCAAGTTGGCTGCGCGCCGCCATTGTATCTAAAATTTATTTAATTATGACATATCCAATCCAATAATTTTATTGAAATTTAAAAAACAAACAATACTAGTACATAATGAACTTTGTCTGAATTTTGACTTTAAGATAAAACACTTCACACTTTCAGATCTGAACGTATTAATTTAACAATCGCTTGTTCTTCTTTTGCCAAGTGGCGTGAAAGTAACCTAACACATCAAATTACTCGAGTTTAATAAAACAAAGTCTTCATATTTCCTTTCAGCATTTCATGGCAAGTATGGTAATAATGACCATATTTTTATACAGGGTGGTTCACTAACGGACATCGACAGCAAAGCTTAGTTTTCTATATGTTTTCATGGATGTACGATATAATCCACGTGCTACAATCATGACGATACGATGATGGGTCGATAATAACATATCATATGTCTCTTACCGGTGCCATGCATAAAATTCTTCGGTTTCTCACAACAAAAACAAAGCCAAGCTGTATAACTCCACTTACAACGAAGATGATACAAATGAGAAGAGGAGGAGGAATGTATTAAAATACCTCGCCGAGCTTTGTATGGGGGTGGAATAAGAAACCCTTCACATGTGAATCACCCATATAGTGCGAACAATTTGAGTAGAACTTTCGTTTTATCTATAATAATACTTATAAATTATTTGATAATGGTGACTGTATGATTTGCTTAAGCGACGTTACATACAATATGTTGTGATGGATGAGAAAAAATTTTGCAGATAACGTAGATTGTCATAGCTAATGTATGTACAACATTTAGAAACTTAAATTTGAGATACGAATATTAGCTTTACATAAGTGTAAATAATGTTTTCAAAACCATACTGTACCATGTAGTTTTTGGGATTTGATGAAGTGCGAAGAAACATTTAATGCTCAGCTCCAGGCTGAAGCCTCCAGCAGCTCGTGTCCGCCTATTTCTTTCTTTTTTTCTTTAACAAACAAACAAATAAAACCCTCCCCTCAAAGGTAAGCTAAGAATGAGAATGATTTTCACGTTTGAATCCAGTATAGAAATAAATACCAGTTTGGGTGACCTCATTTTTACTCCTTCAAAAAAGGTAAAGCAGTTTAGCGATTAAATGATTCAGCGAATGCTGTACATAAATATTGGGACAATATGAATTGTCAAATAAAACAATGAAATACCTTCTTGACTTGCTAGAAGGACTTGCTTCTGGTTGATAATATATTTTTATTTTGTGCTTGGCCTTCTGGAAAACTGTTTTCTCAATTTATAATTTCTCATTTAAACCGAATTTAAACCATGATTTAAAATTGATACATACTTAAGAACTTTTGAATATCTCGATTTTTATTTAGAGTGTTTTGAATCTAAAACATTTTAATGGACGTTTAAGACGTGGGAACTTTAGTAATGGCCGTGCAGGATGTTAAACTTTTTTTTGATATTCTTATTCTTAAAATACTGTTAATTTAAGCAATTTAAATGTTAGTGTTAGGTAAGAGTGGTTTCAAACCTTCATTTAATTACAAATCATTGGTATTTAAAAATGTACTATGTATAAATATCTTTAGTCGTTCGTAATTCAGGAAAGGGGTACAAAATGAAAGTAATTTTGTTAATCCTGAGAAGAAAAAATCAAAAGGGTCTCCCTTTCCTATCTTTCATTTTTTCCATGATAAATCCGATAAGGATTTTTGATACAATTTAACACGATTTTGTGCTTTTTATGCAGTTTTCGGGTATATCTCTGTCCCAAGGTCAATGTAGGCAATCTCCAGATGCCGCTCAGTTTGGAGCTTTATGTATGCATTGCAGTTTTTCATATGCTAGCATTTCATTAAGTTCCGGAGTTAAAAATTTGAAAAGTTAGAAACGATAATCATTATCTGATAATGCAGTTTTGTAACTAAAAGTTATGATTTTATATACATTGACAAGTGTTTAGTATGTGACAAGAAAACTTGCACAATACTAGTACTTTAAATACAAGCTATATCTGAATTTTTGTTTCCTTTTTATTTTATCGCGAATGATACAAATTTACAGCTTGGATTTTTTCCACAAGTAGGTGTTTCATCATCCTCATGTTTGATTTTTTGCTTTGTGTATTAATAATCCTTTGTTGCACTCATAAGGGGGACATCAATATACATTACATTTGATTCTAGTAGATATATGTGCGTACAAATTTTATAATTTAAAACAACAACAACATCGTCATAATGTATTATTCATAATCAATGTCATCGTTCTAAAGGCAGCTTATATGCACTCCAAACGGATTTGTGTCCAGTGCTGTCCAGAGAGTGCAAAATAAAAGTAAAGCTTTTGATAAATAAATTTTGAATAAATATCAAGCTTCAATCATAACATCGTGTAATAATGGTAAAAAATAAGGTAATTAAAATATGAAATTAACAATTTTTGGGTATTTAGATTAATAATTAAATTAGCAAATTAACACAAATTTTCACTAGGTTATCTGATGAGCATTTTCACAAATTAAAATTAATCGTATAATTCAAATGTGTCAAATGTCAAATAAAAGCAAGCAAATGAAGGAAAACAAAACGAAATTAAGATTTTATATTGCAAAATGAACATTTGCATCTTTCTCTTTCGAAAATGAAACAGTTTAACGTCACTTTTTCTGTTTCGTTCACTTCTCAGGAATATGTTTTGACTGGGTTTATATTGGGCATTTCTTTAGTTTGGTTAATTTGTTCTTTCGATTGCATTATCTGCAGTTGGCGTATCATAAAAAACTACAAATTCGCCAGTAGTTGCTTGTGCACTTGTATTTCTGATACATTGCAAGTTTTCATATTCCAGAATTTGCTAGGGTTCAGGGTACAACTTTCCGTTCAGCTGACTTTACTTAACTGTTACTATTTTCATTGCTTTTATTCAACATTTGGCACCTAATTATCTTAATTTCTGTTAGTCTTTAATTTTGCACCTTTGCTTTGGCTTGTTTTCAGCATTAAAATTACGAGTTTCTGAAGTTTCAATTTCATTTGGTTCCCTTAATTTCTGTTTAATTTAAGTTGGGCGGTTGCATTGTGAATATTGTGTTTGTGGAGCAATTCAACTAATTTAAGAAATACTACAAAATGGCCTAATATGTCGCGATATACAGAAAAATGAATGAATGAAAGAATACTTATTTAACTCGTAAATGATTAACTTATGTAAGTATGAAAAATTAAACATATTTTGTGTAACAAAAATTAGACAGTTAAACGTAATTTTTGTTTTTTCCACACAGATCTGTGAATACTTGTTGGGCATAGATAGGGTTGCCGTTTTAAGCGTTCGGTTCAGGTTTGGTTCAGTTTGGTTCGGGCTCGGTTTGGGTACCTTTCGCTCGTTAGCATGAAAACTGCAAATGCGGGTTTTATAGATAATTTTTTGGGCTATCAGGAAGTTTCTCCATAGATGATCAAAGATTTCTCTATCAAACAAAAGTTTGATAAAACTTAACCAAGAAAGCGAGGCCGCAGGTCGACACTAAAAGCAGTAAAAAACAAAGAGTCTAGTCAATATTCGTGGAAATTTAGTAATTCATAATTATTTCTGTTTCGTCCTCGCAAAATGTAAACAAATTGCGGTTTTAATCATTGTCTCGACATTTATATAAAACATTTCTGGAACTTTCATTGTTGTTAACGTACTTCTTTGCTTTATCTCAAATACATTGAAACACCAGTCCCTAATTTTTAACAAACCAGCAACTCGACTTGTTTGCCGTGAACGACTGCAAAATAATACAAATTCTAATTAAGGAACATTTCCAAAAACATTGGTGTTTCCTCAGAAATTCACATTGTCACTGCAAAAATCAACCAGGTGTGAAGCGATGCCCTGATGTTATATAATAGCAAAAATATGTATTAAATTAATTATGTATTAAACTGTACTTAATTAATTGTACAGAATGTATATAATTGTAATTACTCAGGTCAAAGCTGTACCTCGTCCTCGCCAACACTCACACATTTACACTCATAGATTTGAATAAATACGTAAATATTACAAGTTTGTTTTAGGAATTGTATGAATTTTTTCCAGCATTATTTTGATACATACGTCCAATATTCAAAGCAATTGTTTTTGAGACCTAATTAGCTAGTTGAAACCAAAAATTACATACACCAAAAGGTGACCATAAAATGTACCATTTTCAGAGACAGGGGCCATCAAATATAAGACGATACGATTGCTGACGTTGATTATGATGATATTGCTGGAGAGAAAATTGCCACAAATCTTAAGAGAAATATAACTTTTGTTTATACAAACGTCGTTCCTGCCGAGAATTAATAATGTCAGAAGTTGCGCGATAGTAATATCGTATTTCCAATAGCTTTTTCCATATTGACCATTCAAGGTTGTTTGATTTTGAGTAACCTGCTGAATTTGTAAAATCAACAAAGTTTCATTTTCATTTTCATTTCTCTCTTCTTTCACGATATTCTACTGAAAGTAAACAAGTATGTACAATAATGCTTTTAAGCTTTTTTTGAGAAAGTAAATACTACCTTCTCTGTCTACATTTGAAATTTGACTCGATTTATGACTACAATCTAAAAATATGATTCTGAACCTTTTCATTGACGAAGAAAATGTTTACGCCCTTGCATCTTATGTATGTCAAAGTGAAATATTTCGCCATGATTTGTTGATGACTTTATGAGTTTTATCAATCGTCGTAAACACAAAAAATTTAACACCATTTTAAATTTTTTATGGACTTACCATTATAATACTATTATTATCACGTTATTACTGGATATTAAATATTGTATCCAAATAAACGTAACTGTAAATAAATATGTTCCAAATGACCTTTAAATGTACGTAAAAAGAAAGTAATGCCCTGAAACACACACTGATTGAAGAATTGAAAGTTCTAGACTGCCCCATTAAATGTGGGAATTAAAGATACACCTCTGAGGCTGTCTTACCCATGTGTAAAGAAAGAGAGAACCGCCTCTGAACCCTTCAAGGACAAGCATAAGAGAGAGAGAGAGAGTTCGTATGC
>VYYJ01004589.1:0-13019 GCA_021029165.1 Cyphoderus albinus
AAGGCGTTTGAATTTTTCTTTTCTTTAGCTGAGCGAAAAGGATTTTTTTGGTTTGGCTTTGTTGCTATTGCTATTGCTGCTGAAGCTGAACTTTAGCTGAAATTGGAAAATGCTCATGTTTTATTAATTTTATTATGATAACCATGATTATGATTAATGAATCATTTCCGAATTTATTGGTTAGTTGTTTAATGTGAGTACAATTCCCCGCTCTACTGGCATCTGATGAGAAATCATTTTTTATGCTTAAAATTATAATAAACTATTTGCGAAGCACAATGTTAGACGGGCGACTTTCAAATTTGGCAACTGAAAGTGAACTAGCATAAAACGTCAATAGATGTATTTGCAAAAAGCAAAGCTCAAGTTCGTAAAAGACACATTTAGCTTTATCTTCTTGGTTGTAGACTAATATTCTGGTGCTCCAGCATTTTTATAATTGAAGTATTATTGTATTGTTTCAAAAACGTATTAAAAAATTAATTCGTATTATTTAAGTTTGCAAATTTTAAAATGGTTTGTGATGCGTTAGCAAATAAGGAATAAACATTTGTAAAGAATGATAAGACATATGTATTATTACAATTTCAATGAAACAATTAAAAACAACTAATATTATATGTCTAAATCAAATTATTTACATGCAATGTTATTTAATTGTGCATTTAACATTAAAGGGGCCTTTCGGTTTTCTTGCACCCCCTCCCATGGGTGCGTAGCTCCGCCACTGTTAATGATTAATTAATTAAAAGGTTATACTTAATAAAGATATAAATTATTTTTCCATCTTTTTATGATGGATTTCACTGTTTAATAAATAAAAGAACTAATTTGAACTTTGTACAGTTTTCGATTTTTTTCTCTCGTCACCACCGTGACTTTTTCTATGCTGCTTCAAAAGTTTATTAGTGACGAACCCTTTCTGGCATACTTCACAAACGAATGGGCGTGGCACTTCTTCTGGGGGTAAATGTGTGAACTGATGAGTTTTAAAATGATCCCTGTTTTTGTACGAGTTTGGACAATGTTCACATTGGTATATTCTCTCAGTTGAGTGAACCCTTTGATGAGCTTTCAAACGCCACGCGATACTGAATCCTTTCCCACACTCTGAGCATGTGTAGACCACGCCTTGTTCCCCTCTTTTGTCGTGGACTCTCTGCTCGTGAGTTCTGAGATTTTTCATGTGAGTAAACTGAGCTCCACAAGTGGCACAAATCAACGGGTCATTTTTATGATCATTTTTCTCATGCTCCATGAAATCGAATTTGCATCTGAACCCCAGGGGACACCGCTCGCACTTGAATCGACCTTCGAAATGCATATTCGACATGTGTTTCTCGAGCGCCTGTGCTGATCCCAGAATCCCCTGTCGAATGTCGCCACTTTTGAGGCACATGTCGCAAGGAAATGATTTCTTCGATTCGGAGCGGTGATGACGCCTGATATGATCTTTGAGTGTGACCTGGGTGTAGTATATTTTTTCACAGTGCTCGCACAGAAACTGGGTGCCGATCTGGTGCATGTGGAAGTAGTGGCGGCGTAGGTCACAGATTCGTTTAAATGCCTGGTCCTCGCAGATGTCACATGGCTTCTGAACTTCATACTGGTTGTGGACTTTTTCCAGGTGCTTGATGTAATCCTCCCTGTCGATAAGCACGACTTCGGATGTGCACAGTTTGCATACTTTGATGATTTCAACTGCATGGGCGTTCCGTAAATGGTCGTCCATGTCGGACCTGGGAAAGGCACATTTGCAATGTTTGCAGGTGACCGTTCCAATCAATCCATAAACTCGGAGTGGTTTCGTGGGACAGAGAACTTTCCCTTTTCGAATCAGGGACTCCCAAGATCTTTCTGTGACGTGACTGTTCACGTGGAAGTCGAGTCCGAGCTCTGTTCGATATTTACATGGACACATTTTACATTTATGAGATTTTTCCAGGGATTCGTCTTTCTCATGGAGATCGAACACATGCTTAAATAAATCCTTTTCCGTTTTCAATTCTTGCTCAGGTTCACAAGAATTACAAATGTGTTTATTTTCGGTTTCCCGTTTTTTCGAACACTTTTGACTTTTCTTGAGGTGATCCAGAATCAGGCTTCTTGTTGGGTAGACTTTCGAACACCCCTGACAACTCCAGCCTGAATGACCCAAGTGTTCCTCCATGTGACTTTTTGCTCCATTCGGTAACTTCATATAGATGTGTGTGGACCAGCATAAGTGACATCGTTGCGCATCTGAAATTTATATAGCAAATAAATATTTTAATATTGATTATGTATTAATACATTTTTATTTTTTATCGTGCTTAAAATATTTTTTAAATTTTGATGTATTTAACCGCTTACCACGATGATGATTACCAAGGTGTATGAAAAGTGACTCGTAGT
Organism: Cyphoderus albinus; assembly: GCA_021029165.1. Taxonomy (NCBI): domain Eukaryota; kingdom Metazoa; phylum Arthropoda; class Collembola; order Entomobryomorpha; family Paronellidae; genus Cyphoderus; species Cyphoderus albinus. The sequence goes on from VYYJ01004589.1 coordinate 2,395, forward strand.
GGAGATACGCCTTGCCACACAAATTACACGTGAATTTCCCCTTGGCACTTTCAGTCTTTGTGGCGGCGGCAGCAGTCGATGGACTTGACCTTTGAGTCGTCTTTGTATTTGTATCTGCCCGAGTATGAAGCTTTCTTCTTTTAAGAGAAATTTTCGGTTTCGCTTCTGTTTCCGATTCTGATGACGATACTGAAGATGATTGAAGTGGGTCATAATTTGGGTGATCATCATCACCATCATCGTCCTCGTCATCCTCATCACGGTGGTCAAAAGAATCGCCATCTTCACCAATTTCTGCATCGTATTTTTGTTCTACTTCGGCGTCATCCTTTTCTTCTAATAAAGAGGATGGGGAGTCCTCCAATGGGTCAAAAGTTGATCCTTCGTCTTCAATTTCGGCCATCTCGAGTTTTTCCTTCTTGATTAGAAATTCATTTTCGGAAGTGGCTTCTGCGTCTTTTATAGGAAGCAGAGATGGAAAAATGACGTCGTTGGTTCCTTAAATGTCGGGAAAAAATTATATATGTAAATACATTTAGATAATATAACGAAAGTACTAATTTCTAAATGTTTTGTATTTACATACCTTCGGCAATGATAACGTCATGGAACTTCGTGTTAACAACGCGAAATTTCTGCGATTTCTCACTGCAATCTCGAACAGTTTTTCTCATCTCCAAAGTCACACTTTGAATTCGTCTTTGAATTTCCAGCAGATTTTCGTGGAGTATTTGGAGCTCTTTGAGCTTATCATAACAAGGTTCACATAGTGGCGGTATAACTGTCACGGAAACGCGTTTACTGCCACCAGTGACATAATGAAGCAACTGCTGAATATTATTCATTTTTATCTCATTTCTCGCCACTGTCCTAAGATATTGATTTTCCAAACAAAAAACGCAACTGTCGTTTGAAAATTCCATTATTGATGGTTGTAATTGGAAGTCTCCGGTTTCTTCTTCGTCAACGTCCATTACAATTACTAAATGATTGACATGACATTCAATTAATTACAAATGTGAGAAACCAGCACAGCAATAAGAAGCGAAATGCTCCCGTCGTTCCCAATCCCAACAGCTGAGTTTTTTAGCCTATGCTCCATTCCATGATGATCATGATCATGATCACAGCATTTTATCCAGATGCGTTCTTGTTCATCAATCAATTGTAAAAATCAAAAACGATTTTTATGACTTTATTTAATATAACGTGTCTTATAGTTTATTAATTTGGTCACTGGTCATTGGCGATTAATGGAATATGTATGTGTACTAATGTACGTTTGGCCATTTTCGTTACGTAAAATTTTCGGAAAAATAAAAATGATTTTCTCCAATCTTCAAATCTACTAAAACTGATGTCATATAGCAAATCTTAATATTCATATCGATGCTAGTTTCAATTTTCTAGATAATTATCAAAATTAAAATGAGCTTAAGCTATATATATAATATACTGTAAACGCAGATATACAATGAAACTCATGAAATGAAATTCCTTATTTTATTTTTTACAAATTAATACAATTCTAAAAGTAAAGTTTGAATATCGCATACATCCATGAGTAATATTTTTATATTGATATCATAATAATTAATAATGTATTGAAAAATGCATTTGTTTTAGTTTATTAAAATTCAAGAATTGGCAATTTACGGGCATATTAATCTTAATATAATTTACAATAGCTTTTAATGCAGCAGCTGCATTGCAGCTTCGCAAATATACACCCACCCGTTATTTAATCATTATAATATTATTTTAATTTTTGGCGATTATTATAAGACAGATACAATTATAAGAATTACATAATACGTGAGAATCACTTAAAAATAAAATACAGATTTGCAGATATAATTCCAATTGCAGTGTTGCAGGAGAAACTTTATATAAATACCGCGTGGTCATTAAATAGCGCAACATTAGGTGTTTGTAACCAAGGATTTTATCAAGTTGTCACATTTAATAGGAAATTTTTATCAATGAAACTCATTTCAAAATTATTGAAACTGCAGAAATATCATAGTAGTATGCTGTAAAATGAATAAAATCCTTGGTTACAAGCACTTAATGTTGCGTTATTTAATGACCACGCGGTATAATATAAACTATATATGAACGCTGCTATGCTATCGCTTTGAATGATAGAAGAGTTGTTTCTATGATGATGTTCATAACTTATGAATCATAACTTATGATTCATAAGTTATGAATCGAATCATAACCAAAGCAACCACATCATCATGCTTTACTCGAAAGCAAAGAAATTTTTTCGACGGCAAGGAGAATGTAATTCATCCAGAGCTTCCCTTTCCCAGCTCCATTCACTTCAGTTTGTTTTTGCTAAAAGTATAAGTTGTATGTATGTAAGTTACTATTACTATTGTGTATTGCCACAAAGCAAAGTAGCCAGACTTGCCAGACTGGTAATATTTGAGTGTCTTTTGAGTTGCTTGCAGATATCACATATGTACAAACAGAGCGGCGATATTTGCGACAGGAAAACTTTTATGACTACTGCCCAAGCCACCAGAAAACAAAGCATTTTTATTGGACTTTTTACTAGGGCTTCATTTAAACTACATAATTCAAATGATATTTAATGCTGCATCTATGTAAATGTATGTATTAGTTTCAATTTCAAGCACATATTAATACATAACGAAACACTTTTTTAAACATTTTAAACATTTAAATTTTTTGTAAATACATGTACATAACTTGAGCTAGGTAGATGGATGAGTAGATAAGCATGTATTATGGTTATAACTGGAGAACCTACATCAACTCAGTGACGGACCCGGTTAAAATGTCGAAAAGCAAATCTAACTCTTCTGAAACAACGTATTCTAAAATATCGGCCTAGTTGTGGCATTTCTAGGAGGAGGCATTTCACTTTTTTGACCAATAGTAAACACTTGGAGAAAACAAATTTCGGAGAAATCAATAGCAATTTCCGTGCTTCAAACAAAAACCTAATGGCTGAAACCGTGAATCCAGACAGTAGCAGTAGAAAAACAATTAGTATATTTCCTTTCATATTCGGCTTTTTCAAATGCGAAAAATCTATAGGTAATACAGCTGGAATTGAATTTTCAATCAAATTTATCCATCGATTCCAAAGCCCGGATTGTTCAACTGCATTCACTCTTAACATTAAGCGTGGAGTTAGTTGCCCATTTAAACCAAACACTACCGTTACATTCTCATACGACTCCTTTCCAATATGTAAATGATTCCGTTCTTCTTTACTCAATTTTTGTGCGTATTTTCCAGCATTGTAGTCTGGAACCATAAAGGCGATTGTGTCACACGTTTTGAGCGATTCTAATACAAGGGCATCCTCGGCTTCACTTAGTTTATTTTCGAGAAGTTCCGAAAACGTTCCCCATTGCTCTGAAAATGTTTTTTCATTTCTCTCAATAGCCTCCATGACTTTCATTATGACTACTCCAGCTTTAGAATGCCAGATAGATTTATTCCTTAAAACTGTCAATGGTCCATTATCGTTTTCAGATAGGCTTCTACCAATAATGGGATAGAGAGTAAGAGAAAAATGCTCCGTCGACATGGTTATATGAAGGTTGCAAGTTCTGTTGTAGAAGGAAAAACTGGAAACGGTTATATCCCCAAACCCCGAAACAATTTGAAAATTGGCAGCAATTAGTTGATCGAACCGTTCGTACGGTATTGGCATTCTTGGTAATGCAATGTCGTAAACATTATCCTGTTTGTAGCCCTCACTAAGAATCATCGACATTAAAAGAAATGCAGCAAGAGCCACGCGTAAACTTTGAAACTTCTCTAAAGTATTTGATAGGCCGTCATATTGCGCAACCAAAATGTTTGCAACGGACAATGCATACCTGTACAGAAAAGTCATTTTGTAATTCACAGTATTTTGTCCCTCTTTCATTTTAATTTGAAACGATATGTAGTAGCATAGAAATAACGAAAACGTAACTATCGTAAGGCCAATCGACAGCCAGATTCTCCAATCGTACATACCAACCAGGTGATGAATAGCAATATTTTCAATGCTCTCATTGCCACAACCAATAAATTTTAGCTTGTGCAATCGAAATGACAAAATGATTGGACACTTAATTTTAGATTCAAAATTGATATACGTTTGAGAATGCAAGTACAAGTCAGGAATAAAATGCGAGTTCACATTTCTGTCCACAATATTTCCACTGACACATTTCTTTGTTGCGAAATTCTCAGGCACGGCCATGGTATAATTTTGCAAAATTAAATTCCACATGTCCGCTATTGCATTTCGAATTGCGACAGTAGGAGCGTTTTTGGAGTCGTAGCTTTTATGTACCTTTTTGCATAACCACAAATGTAGTAAATGTTTGTCACGATAAATTTCCTTAACTTGTAGAGTATAACGACGCTCTGGTTTCGTCAAAGCTTTGATACTTAATGTGGATAGTGAATATAGAGTTTTTATTCTATTGGTTGATAGTCTAAGGTTGACGTAATAAAAGGATCGGTAGAATGAACAAGATTCCCAATCTCAAGATGTTGTATTACAAAACCATTTTGCCTCAATGTTGAGTCAGAATCCGACTTCGAAATACTTTGCAGGGTAGTCTTTAAAATAATATTATACTTCAAATTATAGGCGTGGAAACCGTAAATCCTGAGGTAATGGGTGTCACTATTCAGTTTAAATGTGTCGTCCACTTCCTTATAACCTGGGGCGTGAATCGATATGAGCACATCTGGAATACTGCCACGTATATACCTGTTGCTTACTTCTCTGGAAACAATTTCGGCATGAAATTCTGGAGGTAAGAAGAAAATTTTCCCTGGCATGAGAATATAAATTCTAACTCTGCAATTCCATACCATCCGTAGCTTAGTATGCATATAGAGGATTCTGTCAGGCAGTATTGGCAGTTTAACTTTGGAGTTTTGTAGATAGTCTACAACAACGGAATAGGTTAGCCATCCCAAATCGATGTGTCTAAAATTGTCGATGATTACCAAACAGTGTTGTGTGGCAAATGGCTCTATAACTGCGTTCAAGTTTGGTATCTCCAAATTAGTTCTCTCTTTGTGGAGTTTAAATTCCTCACCAAGGTGTTGCCAAACTGGACTACAATTAATAATATGTGTTGAGAATGAAAGAATGCAAAAAGAAAATATAAAACGAAGATTTTGTCGTATTATATATTTCTTCATTTTTATGTTTTTAGGAAAGTTCCGACCACTTGATTATGTGAATACACAATTTTTCTGAACCTTTAAAGAGAATTCTAAATGTGAAAATTATGGGTAGCTTTATATGCAATGTATCAGCAAGAATAGTAAGATTGAAGCTAGTTTTAAAACATAATTATTGTTTTTCATGGCCAACCGATTATATTTCTTGGGCAATAGTAAACTCTTATATGGCACTAATTACGCTCTGAAAGTAATTATGAATTTTTTGCATGGTTTTATGTATCGTTGTAGTATATTACGCTGATACCGACCTGCTTTATATGGGAGGGTATAGCCTCATAATTTACAAACTATTGTTTAAGCATCGCAGTGGTTACACTTGTTTGAAATAACAACAATTTTAAAATGGGCAATTCAATTCGAGGTTTAATATTAAAAACTGATTCTTCATTACAGAGAAATATTAGGCATGCTTAAATATATCTTCCATTGCTAAGTTTTACATGGCATTTTTCTTACGTACCTACTTTAAAGACCAACTTATAAATATAAAGTGGATTTATAAATTGGTAGGGGTGTGTAATTTTCCACTACTGACGTGGACAATTTCAATCCGGCTGATGTCATTAGATTTTGGCAGTGTTTCGAGTTGCAATTTAACACTTGGTTGTTATTATTATAATACCAACCGGACTGGTCATTGTCCGGGAATCTGGCAACAATGTACATACATAATTGTAATATGTAATAGGCAGAAGCAGAAACATTAGTTTTTTAATAAATTGTCAATCCATCGTAAGATTTGCAATCGTTATTGTCTAATATATGTATTTATTTCAATTTGCCCCAGTTCAAAATGCCCCAATAATAAGCTTGATGCCAATGATATAAACATGTTATGTCACCGCTTTTATGGTACTGTGAATGGCTTACCAGTTTTTGTGACGATATTTTGTAAGTGAACGATTGTAATTGTAACTTGTAACACACAGAGTAGTTTATTCAAAACCATTTACTATACTTCGTAATCGCTCATGGCTTCATAGAATAGAAAGTTTTCCAGTATGTTTCATATGAAAGTGTTTACTCGTTTCGTGATAACTACTTTTTAACAAAATTAAGATTTTGCGACATAGAATACACGATTAAGAAGGAGAGTTAATTATTTTGTATTATGGGCTAGTTTTTAAAAGTTTTATCTTTCGTTATATTATAAATATTGATAAACCGTGACAATTAAAAACTCAAACTCATCTCATCGCTTTCATTTTGATCCCCTGTCGAAGATTCCACCGCCCTTGAATTTCTCCGGTTTTTTCTTGTGACCCAGCTCATGAGTGCGCAGTGAAGACTGCTGGCGAAATCTCGTTCCACAAAATTGACAGGAAAAGGGCCGTTCACCTGAAAATGAAAATGGTTATAAATAATTTAAAAAATTAATTACAAATCCATTGTATAATTTAAAAAAGAAAGCAAGAGAAAATTATAAATGATTTAAGCTTAAGCAACCTTTAATAAAATTACCTGTGTGAATTCTTTTGTGCTGCTCCATCAACTTTTTTGTGAAAAACGCTTGGCTGCAAACGTCGCACACAAATGGGCGTGGTCTGCCTCCCGGTAAATGAGTCAACCGATGATTCTTGAAATGCTGCTCCGTCTTGAACGACTTTGGACAATGTTCACACTGAAAAGCCTTGGCAGTCGTGTGAACACTTTCATGAACTTTTAACTTGCCAGCGTTCCGAAATCCTTTTCCACACTCTGAGCACTCGTAAATGGTGCATTTGGTCGCGGAACGATTCTTCCCCTTGTGCACAACTTCCACATGATTTTTCAAATTAATGGAGTGGACAAATTCGTTGAGACAAGATGGATCCGTGCAAATCAGGGGCTCATCTTGGTGGTCGTTTTTCTCATGCTCCATGAAGTCCACTTTACACCGGAACTGAGCTGTGCACTGAAGCCTCTCGCATTTGAAGCGATCGACAGGATGAACCTTGGCCAAATGCTGCTCTAGTGACTCCTTGGAAGCCAAGTAGGCAAGGCGGATGTCGCCACACTTAAGACAAAATTCGCACGCAAATTCGGTGACATTTTTTTCGTGATTATCTTTGATGTGTTGTTGAAGAGATTTGTTGGAGTAAAAGGTCGCGCTGCAGTGCTCGCAGATGAACTGAGGCCCGATCTGGTGAATGTGGAAGTAGTGTCTTCTCAGGTCAAAGACTCTGTCGGACGCCTCGAATTCGCAGATGTGACATGGCTTCAGTTCACTTTTTCCAACCTGACAATGGAGTGTCTTCAGGTGACAAAGATAATCCTCAGTGTCGACAACCACGTCACTGCAGAGCTTACATCTGATAAACTGATGATTCTCCATTTTGTGCACAGCCGACAGATGAGCTTCCATTTCATGGCTGGCCACAACTTCCTCGCATAATTTGCATCGGTTATCTTTACGCAGACAAGGGCAGGGCACATGTCCTCTTCGAACGTCTCTGCTCCACTTTTTCTCTGCGATGTGGAAGTTCACGTGGAAGTCGAGACCGAGCTCTGTCCTGTATTGCTTGTCGCACTTTTGGCATTTCTGAGATTTCTCAAGCGACTCGTCCTTCTCGTGGAGATTGAAGATATGATTGAATAAATCCATTTCTGTTTCGAATTTTACTGGTTGAGGTTGACAGAGTGAGAGTGTGCAGATGTGCTTCTGGATTTCTCCAGAATTTTTCAAGCACTCTGGATTCGTATTGAGGTGGTTCAGGATCATGCTTCTGGTTGGGTAGACTTTCCAACACTCTGGACACTTCCATCCCTGCCGACCCGTTCCAAGATGTGCTTCCATGTGCACACCCATTTTCGTCACGTCCACCCATATCTCTTTGGAACACATGGAACACCGCTGTGCTTCGATATCTTTATTATCTGGAGGCTTTTCCATAGCATAAGGCAATGAGCTGCACTCCTTGATTCGTTTCTTCGGCATTTCCGCCCACTGCTCCCGATGCCTTTTTCTTATGTGAGAGCGTACTAATGTATTCGTTTGATAAGTCTTGGAACAGAATTTGCAAGAAAATTTCTCGATTTCACCGTGTGCCTTCTTCTTATGGTGACTGACCCACTGTATGGCGCCGAATGACCTGTTGCAACCTTCGTAGTCACACTTGAACGGCTTTTCCAAGCTGTCGTCAGTGTCGGCAGGTTTTGACTTCTTAGTGGCAGATTGGACTTTTTTATTTTCTACAATCTTTGAGATTCTCGAGCTTCTCCTTTGCGTAGTTTCCGGTTTCACGATTGGTTCATTCTCTGGCAGTAAGTCAGCTTCATTTTCGTTATAGAAGAAGGAATCATGATCATAATCATTATGGAGATTGTCATTGTCATCGTTTTCATCTGATGAAGGATATTCCATTTTGACGAAATCAACAGGTCTAGTTTCGAGATCCTGGTCATGATCCATAACCTCCATGGAATTTGAATCATCCACAACATTGAATCCTGGGTCATCTAATTAAATAATTGATTAAATAAATAATTTGACGATTTATAATAATAGTGAATTTTTATTTGTCATATCACCCACCTTCCGCAATGATGAGGTCATGGATGTCCTTTATAAACCCAAAAATGAACTTATTTTGACTCTCTCCAAAACCAGTTGACCTGGACCTTGACCCCAGGAGGTGAGCCCGAAATGTGTCCAGTTTCGACTTGCTTCGACCATCCTCCCCCTGCACCACTCTACAATTCCTGACAATTTCTCGGATGTCGAAAGCCACATTCTGAATGAGTCTCTGAATCTCCTGAAGATTTTCGTGGAGTCTTTGCAGCTCTCCGAGCTTATCGTAACAGACTTGGCACAACGGAGGCAAATCTTTAATGCTGGTTAACTTTTTCTTTCCACTTTCACCACTGATTAAATACTGATGAAGCATCATTTGGAATTCCACATTGTTCTCATTTCTTGTCACCAACTCATGATGTTGGTTGTTCTCCAGACAGAAAAGGCAGTGGTCCTTTGGTAGTCGTGGGAAGGACAAGTCCTTGGTATCGATATCTACCATCTCCATCGGCGTCACAAATTAAGATGAAGGTTTAAATTTAAATGTGTCGAGACCGTAAAAATTATGGTTTAATAACTAAAAAAAAAATTGGGACCCATCACAACATAACACAGCTGCTGAGCCAGAGCTGAAGACGATGACGATGATGATGTTACCTAAGAAATACTTTGTTCATTCTAAGCCAGAAGATGCATCATGCATCTCCTGATTTCATTCTTTGTGACTTGGGACAATTGATTTAAAGCGTTAATGAACTCTGAACTCTGCGCATAACCCTTCGCCAATTATGACCTATTACGACTCCTTAAATTAAGGGGTGGACCTATGAGGGTTTGACCGTTCAAATTTTTCACTCTGTCAACTTTATTTTAAACAATTGATTCTCAAGTTTGACTGGAACGCAGTTTTGCCGACATTTGGAGATTATATTTGATATGATGACAATGCATTTGCTTAATAATAATATTATTATTATTATTTCATAATAATACAATATAATATTTCAGTCATAATAATATTATTATAAATTAAACTAACAGTTCACAATGTCATAATTCATGATTTTATTTCTCATTCTATCTTCGTTCGCCTCTCGAAAGTACCTCGGCTGATGAAATTCCCCTTTTTATTCTTGTGACCCAGCTCATGAGTTCGCAGCGTAGAGTCCTGGCGAAACGCCATTCCACAGTATTGACAGGGAAACGGACGCTCACCTTAAGAAACATGAAAATATTTTAATTGACATTGACAATTTCGTACGAAAACAATATTTAATGATTCAGTTAACGAAATTAGCAGTTTGTAAATGTATTACACCCATACCCGTGTGAATTCTAGCATGCTGTGTCAAATACTTGGCTGTGAAAAAGGCTTGGCTGCACACGTCACAAACGAAGGGACGTGGTCTGCCACCAGGCAAATGTGTTTTCTGATGATTCTTGAAATGCACCTCATTCTTGAACGACTTTGGACATTGGTCACACTGAAACGGCCTCTCTTCAGAGTGAATTGATTCATGCTTTTTTAATTTAGTCATGCTCCGAAACGCTTTGTCACAAACTGGACATTTCATGATTGTACATTTTTGGGGGCGACGTTTTCCCTCGTGAATAATTTCCACATGATTTTTCAAAGATATCGCGTGTAGAAACTCTTTCGCACAAGAGGGATCCGGACATATTAATAAGGGGTCGTCTTGGTGGTCAGTTTTCTCGTGCTCCATGAAGTCCGCTTTGCAACGGAACTGAGCGGTGCACTGAAGCCTCTCACATTTGAAGCGATCAACAGGATGAATTTTGATCAGATGTTGCTCGAGCCTCTGTTTGGAAGCCAGGTAGCCATTCACTGTGTCACCGGATTTCAGGCAGAATTCGCACGCAAATTTCCCTT
>VYYJ01004590.1:0-13016 GCA_021029165.1 Cyphoderus albinus
CGATAAGAGAGAGTCAATCAAAAGTAGACAAAGATATGACAAGCTAAATTACAGAGTTGAAAATAATTTTCAAGTTCGATTTATGCATATTTAAAAGGTAGACTGAGAGGTTCTAAAAGATTTTCTTAGGTTAGATGAAAGGACCTAAAGTTCAGTTACTTCATATTTGCGTGTCATGTCTCTTTCCTCTTTCCATGACTAAACATATTTTCAATTTTGATAGATCTTAGATCTAATATTTAACGCCGCACTTTATTGGTACCATTTTATCAAATCAACCCAGCTGCAACACTCTATAAAGTTACTTGGCAATACCTTTCAACGAGGTTCACTCCAATGACTCTTTTGGTACTTCTTCATTTCTGAAGACTCATCAAATTCTCACTCGCACATAACTTGGGTGAGTTAACATTTTCACATTTCGTTAATGAAAAGGGTGTCTTCATGGGAATGATAGTAGGTAGCAATACTTACCCTATCTTTCTGTTCAGTACTTTCAACATTACACTTCATTTTTATTTTATACATACTTTTTTCTTCTTAATTCAAGCAATTCAAGTTTTAACTCGCAACAGGTTAAGTTTGTCAAAGTGACAGTTCGGTAACTGGTTAATTTAAAAGAACTTTTATGTTCAACCTCTCATTGTACTTATGACTATGAGTCATATTCATGAATCATTTTGATGATCCCTCAAGGCTTCTTACTCTAGCACTATCCACTTTGCAGACTTCTATTATGAAGGTACTAATAAAAATCTGCATAAATTCATTTTTATGAAATTCCGTGCCGCGTTAACAATTGCAGAAGTTGAAAAAGCGTGTGCTAACAGGAATTATAGAGGACATGACACAGTAAAACAAAGCGGTCACGCGGCATATAGCATGCTGTTGGTGCCTGTATATTTTAATTGTTCAGGTGTCACGCGGGTGGCAGTGTCTGTGTGAAGTGTAGATATTTTGATAGCTGAAATGGGTTTTCTGATATTCGAAGAATTACCCAAGGTGCTCGCTGTATTTCAAAATAAAATATCTTGCTGCTTCTGAACATATAAAAATAGAAGGAAATTGACTGCTCTCAGCAGAAGCAGATAATCTGGTATCATGCTTGGTTCTGCTGACTTCGACATGGTAATGTTTTGATAAGCTAAATGAATGATTTATCTATGTTGCTGTGATGATTAAGCCCATGACGGTTGAAGCAACAAAGAGTAAGTGAGTCATGATTTGAAAGGCAGAATATTTTCATCATCGCATGCTGCATTACTTGCTTGTTAGATGAATACAGACAGCATTATTTGTGAAGGTAAACTAAATAGTTTCATGTTTCTTTTTGTTCGTACTAGTCATGTACCTACACAGGGAGTCTAATGGTGTGTGTGCTGTACAGGCTTCATTTCTTCATAAACATAGTCGATTGTTAACGAAACAATGTGTTTGTCGAAGCCAAGCCATAGGATGCCGGAATTATGTGTATCATAGAAAAACCATTCATTGAAGTGAAGCACAAAAGGCTACGTTTTCGACTAATGTTACTGGCAAAATTCTGTATTCATTAACTATAAGTGAATGATCATACAAGTGTTTGGTGATCTGCGCCGTATCTATTACAGAAAGGATACTATCCCACAACCACAACCACTTCAATACACACATGTTACCCAGACTGTTATACTAATCCTTAAAATTGGCCTTTTTTACATTTCTACTCCCTACATATTGACATAATACTACAACTACGATGAATGACTATACAAAGTAACATTTTGAAACTTCATGTGCAAACATCAGCCGCGCATTTTACATGAAGGTGTTTAGTGCTGTGGCAGTTGCAGTTGTGCTGACCAACTATAAGGATTCGTGAAATTCAGTCTTAAATCCTATGCAGCATTCATGCGCTAGGTAAACACACTAATTAGTAACCGCAAATGTATTTTTGGATTCATTCAATTGAATTCGCATTATTTAAATAAATACCTATTAATTAGTTCCTTCGGTCTCATAAGGAACGTACTGTAGTGAAGTGTTGGTTTTGGTTGAAAAGTTACCCTTGGTTAAAAGCAATCTTTTAAAGTTCGAAGCGTCCCATTTTTTAAACAGCGGATTTTTAATACCTGTTAACAATATACCTGTGGCTTATGGATTTTCACGTGTGAGTCATCAACAATCTTCATGGTGGAAGCGATGCTTCGTACACAACGTTTTAGTGAGATGTAAGCAGAAGCGTTCAGCACAAATTACACAATTACTTATTTACAAAATTGATCTTCAGCGTTATTACTTACTATCTCTTTGTTAGTGACTCACAGCGTACAACAATAAGAGATTTTATTGATGCTCTCAGTAAAAGCTTGCCTTACTTAATTTTTGTGATTTATTTAAAACTTTATTTAAAAGATTAGAGTAGTACATAATAGTCGTGCGGTTTCAGATTTAGATATCTATAATAAAGGTAGGTAGATACAATGTTCATGTATTTGCAAATATGATGTAAAACGGTGTTACATGAAGAAGCTGTCGAGTATTTACATGTAGAAAGTTTCATTTGTGAAAGAGGAAGATTTAAGAGATTAATTTGAGCTGCTTGTGGTTTTTGTGTGCTTTGTCTGAAAATTTATTTCCCTTGGTTTGTATTTTACAGTCGATCTTCCCAAAAGTCCGAGCCAACTGAAAATAATTAAAGGAGCTGGCTTTCTACCCACAGAAGAACTTGGTAAGTTTTCTTTTCAATCTTTTAGCTACTTAAGTACCTCTAGGTAATGTATAATATTAACATGAATAGTTAGAAATAAACACACTCGTTTTAATCAGTTCACTTGTCAATTTTGCGTACATCTATTTTGGTTTAACCCACTGGCGAAGCCGATAAATTTTTCATTAAAATTTCATAGAAAGTAATGGAGAAACCAGAAATCCCTTGTCAAGGACTTAGAAATTATTTAAGAAGGCGTTTCTCATCATATACATAAATTTAGAACTGTGAGCCTTGTCTGTACTCTACTTTTCCCTTTCCGATCCAAGGACTTTTGGAGCAAATAGGGAATGCAGCATTGTGATCTTCTCTCATGTTTTGCTACCACAGTGTATTTACTAAAGCACTATGAATCCCTTAATTATGAATGTGGATTATTGGGTGTATACGTTTACTTTACATACTGGACTTTTGTTTTCTTCATATATTAAATCGTAGCCGACATAAATAAAATGTTTTAGAATTTACTTCAAGTAGATTTGGAATTAAAGTGTTTTATACAGAAGTCCAACAAGATGAACTTACCTATGCATAAACATAATGCTAACCAACCAGAAAAAAGGTTATATAAATGTATATTAAGTAAGCTGATATTGAAAAGATAATGCTGATACTTCAAACTGTTTATAGGTATATATAAAATCACAAGGATTCCTACGTCACAGTCACATCGCACAATAAAGTCTTTATCAATTTTTATATTTGCAGATTTGTTTCGAGTACGGTTTGTATCGTACAAAGAATCATTAAAGTGTATACATAAATTGCATCGTCAGACCAATTTTTTATTCAACAATTATTAAATTCTCAAAGCGTGTGGTTCACAGTAAAGAAATGCTTTCAGAAAGTCATTATAACAAAATGATTCGTATTCACTAAACACAAATGAGCAAACTGATTCACCTGATGGAGGTGACATTTTTCTGTAAACGCTACAAGTGCAGCATTATCATTGAAACAAGTGATAGTGATAGGTGAATGTGTCTAAACTCTAAAGTAGTGAATTTAATACACTCGTAAATTCAATGTCAATTTGACGTCATCATTCACTCAGAGTTATTGCAACAAAAAATTATGCTTGACCACAGTTAGTGTGTATATAATCTATGAACCTATGCATAATGTAATGAAAGAAGACTGTTAATAAAATGGTTAGGTATCTAGCTTTTGATTAGAATTTGCCGTATAAGGCGAAATCATAAACCTTTCCTGATAGTCATTGTCATATCATATTATTCAACATATTTCACTTTGTGACATTTTTGCTGCGTCCATCAATCATACCATTCTTGTCTATCATTTCAGCAGGATCCATATATTTATGGCTATCAAATCCGCCCGTCTATCTCAATTGGATATTGAATAACTAAAGCAGATTCTCAAAATCTAAAAATCTACATATATCACAAATGAAACAGAAATGGAAGCAAGCGATGAAAAAAGCATTGGAAAAGCTCTCGAAGATATTATGTTTCAATATGATTACAGATTGCAGAAGACTTCTATTCTAATACTGAAATGTTGCGAATTTACTTTATAGCAAATCTTATACATAAGATATTTGAAATGGCTGAGAGGAGCTTAACAAACTTGATTTCGGATTAATCTAATGGCTGTCATATTTGCCTTTAGTAGTGAACTGGTGCATCAGTGAAAGTAGGTACGGAATATAGGCAATGTTCATATCTGACCAAGGTTATCATAAATAAATATAAAACAAGAAAATTGCTCCAAGTGTAACATTGTGAAAAAGTTGATCACATTAGCATAGTGACAATATTGCATAGCTAAGCTAGTTAGTTTAAGGGTAAACGTGATAATCCTAGATGAAATCAAGATCAGAACAGATGAGAAGTTGCAAAACAGAGTTTGTCGTGAAAATTATATGCAGAAAAATTTTTGTTTTCTGACAGTGTTTAGTTTTATTCACACTCGCATACCAAAACAAACTGCAAGACTGAGATTCAGGTTGCTCACAAAAGTAGTTTAGGATTGCTATTAAGAGAAAAACAAAATTTTAATGCAGCTTGCTATACAATACACCTGCAAATGGGTCCCAAAACGTGAACAGTTGCACGTATGTATGTGCATTACGGTTGGATTATTTTCCAGTCCTCAATTTAATGAGTATCGGAGTTGAGTTAGGATTGAAACTGCTTGTAAAAATAACTAATACAAATCAGATTGACTCATTCATTGAGGATTTTTTTACTATAAATTGTATTTAAAAAGAAATTGGAGTTTGTCTTAAAATAAGATTTAGATGGTTCCGCATTTCCATAACCTTGAAGGAACAATTCATAATATTTTTTATTATTACCCACGCTTTTATGAATAAATAGGTTGATTTTGTCTATGAAATTGCAAGAAAATGTCTGTTCGTCTATACCATTAGGCCATTAGATAGTCTAGCATTACAGTTAAAAATAATGCATCTGAAAGTAAGAAGTGAGCAGCAATAGATTCATCTTTTCAATATTTCCTGCGTGAAATATAAATTTATTAACAATGTAATGTGCTATAACTGTTGAAGATTTAAAATCATTTACCTTATCATTCTAATGAGATAATGTAATATGTTACGGTTACTTCAATGTGATTTAAAAATTTGTCATTAATTACATTAGCATCATTTAATGAGTAACAGTAAAACTCAATACGTGTTTCTTCATTACGCATGTCATAAACTCCAACTTCATGAATGACATTGCTTCAATCAAATGAATTCTTAGTTTGTAACGATCATGTTTCTGATTTGAAAGTGGCAAAGCTTAAAATATAATAACCTTACTATATCCATTCACCTCAGCAAAGCCATTGCGGTTTGTAATTAAAGCCTGCGGGTTGGTTTTCAAAAGGACGTCAAACGTCAAAAGTGCCTGCACCACAAACGGTTAAACTGTGAAACGTTCAACTTAAATTGCACTACAATATATAAATGCATTATGCAATTAAATGTGCGTAGAAATGTGTCATAAGTAATGCCTAACTAATACATTACTGTAAAACAACAATATCATTTATGCCTTTAAATAATAAAGTTTTATAAAATTTACTTAAAGATCTGAGAGCATGTTCTGCACATAATAGTATAAATCTTCTTAGCCAGTCTTAGCCAATTCTGAAACGTGCTGCAAATGACAAATTAAGGTGACTTATTATTACGCAAGGAACACGTTTTCCTCCTAGGGCGTCTGAGACTTTCTGATCACTGTGATTAGCCTGCATATTACATACAAACAAAATACATAAGTAACCCACGAAATGTGTGTAAAACTGTGTATTTATTATATCATAAGCAAATTAAAAGAAATAGGAATGTGTATTTTTATTGAAATAAGGTTCGGAAACCTTTATGATTATGACTCGCCATCTCCTTTCTCTTGCTTTCGGTACATAAAATTGATGTACGGCCATTTCCAATATCCACGTCAAAACCAATTTACAACTTCGTCAATCATCATCTTGAATGCAATTTACTTCCATTTGGTCTCCCTCCCTCCATCATAATTTTATCAGAAGCTTTCGTGGATTCTATTGCTTTTCAAACGAATCTTTTCGAAACATGATTGACAGGAACTGGTTTTTAATCTTTAAATTGCCATTTCTACAAAAACTCAGACATAATGATAGATTCTATCGGTGATCACAAACTACTTCCATGTTATAAATTGTCTAGTAAAATGCAATTCAATTTCATTATCGTAAAGTACGAATCAACCCTGTGTTTTTCTAGAAATGCGAAACGATATAAAATTATAAATATTAATTTAGATAGCTCGGGTAAAGCGCATTAAAGGAGTCGCCGGCACGAAACTGATTGTTGATGATGCGTACCGAAATACATCTCTATTAAGGCATATTACAGCAAAACAAAGATAAAAGACTTGAAGAAAAGAGAAATCATTCAGGTAATCATAGAGTAACCAGTAGAGCTGAAGCGGATCCCTCCTTTTGTTCATCCTTATATTTTGGGAAAGCTGCAGGTTACCCCGTTATTGTTTTGGTTATAGATTAGAACAAAGTTTTCTATTAAATTTGCGTTCCTGTAATCTTTTCCTGCTGAAGGACTGGTGGAGGCCGCACAATAAATTAATAGCACAATAAAGTTTGTCGATTCATGCTCATCATAAGGTAATTGAAGTTTACTTGGGAGAGCGAAAGATAAGTAATATTGTTCGGGAAAGTTTTTATGTGTAGAGCTTCCGCTGAGATTTATAAGAAACCATACCATCTGCTGTAACTTTGTAATGCATTTAATGATTTAGCCTGAATCTTACGATCCCAATCATACAAATACAAGTGGACGATTCACAAAACAAACGTGCAAAGTCATGATTGCAGAATTTTGAATTCTAATTACTTCCATTAAAACTAAATCGTGAATTCCGCATTCTATTACAAAACTTTTATTTGAATTTAGAACTAACTTCCAAAACAATCTGATGTCGCTGTCACGTATTTAAACTATGCAATCCTGTGTTTAATCAGACACTGTGGATGTTACAGCGTGACTATGCGGCTTTTACCACTCAGCAGTCGTCAATTGTTGTTTGGATTATGTACTCTTTTCTCCAAGAATGAATAAATGTTGATTTGTTGAAATGGTCAGGCTTCAGAAACAAGTGTCATTGTAAATTATAACTCCAAAATTAATTCTATCATTATTTTCTACCTGTTGTGTGTAATTTTTCTCAGAACTTGAGGTAAAATACTTACTAAACACAAAATAACTATTTTGAATTACTACATTTAAGAAAATGTAGCACATTTTTAAAACTGTGGTAGTTTTTTCTGTTGAACCACAAGAAGTTCTTTGCCCAGAAGCACCCTCTGAAGGGGTCTGTCTTTGAGTATCCCACAAGTGTAATTATAACGCTAATTTATTTATGGCTATGTCTCTGCCACTTGCCACACAGTAATTTAGAAACAGTTGTAAAACAGTGCACAGATTTTTAAAACCCTACAAAAGCTTTTTTCAATAGGTGTAATGAGTACAAAAGAAAATGTCACGCAAATGTAGCTGTACAAGTACAAGCCACCGTTAATAAAATAATATTCTTCAGTTTGCATGAGTGACTTCACTTTTTAATAGAGCAGACTTATTTTAGCACAGTGACAACTGACAACTTTTTTCCTTGAAATGAGAAGATACACAAGTCAACATCCTGTCATTGTTGATAAAATCGTAGCATTTCTTTCTTGCATGTCATGCCATATCAGAAAGCACATTTTTCTCCTTTCATTGTTGGGTTTGATCTGAGAAATTCTTCAGTTCTCTCAGCAAGAGCTATCATCATGTTATGTTTATACTGTCTATGCAATTATATGCGAACATTTGACATGGTTTTTACAAAGAAGATTCCAAGTGTAAATGTACATTTATGTACAGTGTGCTGTTCGCTGAAACCACGAAAGTAATAAAGAGATTCACAATCAGTGGAACTACGATACGAGTAGTAATTAGAGATAGTAAAAAGACATTGTAAAATTTGTACTATCGCTACTTCCCAGACATAAATACGAATACTAATTGCAATGTGCATGTCAGACTGAAGCAAGCCATTCTAAAATCCGCGTGGTTTGAAGTTGCAGAAGTGAACGTTATAAGCAGAGCACGAACGTTACTAAAATCAGAGTCAGATATCACAGTAAGATGATGAATCATGATAAGAAAAGTGAATTATCCCTGTAATATATCGAGTCTAATTTAACTGGTGTACGTACATATTTGATGCTGTAACTTAGCCGCTTTAATTGAAACGCTGTAAAACACCACAACAGTGATGATAATAGCTATCGTTTAATTTGTTGCCATTCTGTATTTTAATGTCGAACTTTTGTGATCAGGAAGTCGAAACGATTTTTTATATGAATGAGAAACGCAGCTCACCTCACAAGAATAAAATATTTTTCTATAATTTCGAAAATGGGAGAAGCTGAACTCATAAATACGCGTAACACATTTCTTGTATATCATGTCAATTTAGTAAATAACTACGCTCTGTAAATACGCAATTAAATACACGCACAGAGAATAACTGAACCTTGGTCAGTACTAAACTATAGTAAATAAAATACCTAACACATTCCTAATCGACATCGACAACAGCTTTCAAGGAGCAGATTAAAACAGAGTGACCTCACCAAACCATTTTCTTTGCACCTGCTTTGGTGGCCTCAAAAATACATACAAGTAAAATAAATAAATGCTAGATGCGTGCAACAATTAATTATTAATTCTCTTTTTGTTGCAGTAGAACATGTTTGCAAATGATAGAAAAATTAATATTTTGAGGTAAATGAAGGAAAAGGTCGAGAAGTCTGCGTATAACAATGTCGGCTCCATTTGAAAGAATTATGAAATTGTGAATGTGAATACAGCAGCTACATATACGAGAATGAGTTTGGTGATATTTTATGGCGCTTTATGTTAATGGCAAGTGCCAGCCAATGCACAAGTGTGCAAAGCGTGGATTAATAAAAAATTTGTTGCCCATTTGTGATCAGACAGCTACCGTACCACGCCACGCCTGCTCATCTAATTTTATCAATGTTATCAGAATATACGCTTCTTCAAATGAAATAATTAACGCGTAACGCTTGGGTCGGAATTTCATGAAAATTCCGTATCGTCGAATCACATTAATTGCGCCAATCCTTTCGCGATTACTTTTGAGCCATGCTGCAAAGTGATTATAAGAAGATAGATGGTTGTAAAAATATATAGAAAGCTTAATGAATCTGACTTTACTAGGTCACCTCTGCACTTGATGATTCAACATTAAATATTTAACCAATAATTACTAATTCTGTTGGTACTTACCATTACTTGAATTTTGTGGAGTATGAAAACATATGAACACTAAATCAGCCTTTCAAAAACAAAATACCTAAGCACAAAGATCCCTTACAACAATGCTTACTCATTTATCAACACGAAAGTTTTAAAACCCATTTTCCTGGTGTTTTTGATGCTTGACAATCGGACTTCATGCAAGAGGATTTCCGCTTCCACTTACACAGTTTAAGTAAATAGGTATATGAG
Organism: Cyphoderus albinus; assembly: GCA_021029165.1. NCBI lineage: Eukaryota > Metazoa > Arthropoda > Collembola > Entomobryomorpha > Paronellidae > Cyphoderus > Cyphoderus albinus. The sequence goes on from VYYJ01004590.1 coordinate 9,798, forward strand.
ACGAAACCATAAAGTGCAGCATTGTTTTAGTTACAGCATTTATTGGGAACATGAACAAACGGAAGCTTGTTTTACCTGTAAATAAACTACGCATAAAGTAAATAAAGTCATGTTTGGTTACAACTAAAACATTAAAGAGAAAGACAAAATGAATTTATTTACCACTTTGTTGCAATAAAGAAACTCTCACGACATACCGTAACGTGCAATTTACTTATGTACATATAAGTGCTTAGGTATAAGCATTGTACACACAAGTGTGCATTGACATACCTACATTACTTATTAGAAAAGCAAAAGAGTTCTTATTTTAAACTAAAATATATTGTTAAAACGAATTAGAATAAAGCGCAATTGGTTTTTAGAGAAATGATAGTTAATATGCCAAGGCAAGTATCAATGCGGTTGTTACATTTTTGTTGATTCAGGTTTGGCGTGGCGTACGAGATTGAACTGCAAAACGCTCGCTTGCGTGCATGCGAACAAAGGCAACAGTTACTCGAAATGTCAAATGATATTGCTTTGAATGAAATATTGTTCATTACTTCAGTTACAACCGTCTTTGTGGCAAATGTACAAAGATCACTTCGGTCATATAAATAACTGTTAACTGTTAACACAGCAGTTAAAGTTGAAGTGATTTTTGTTGAAGCAATTGGAGAAATAAAAATACCAAGTACTTAACCGTTGAAAATTTCCGCCAGTTATAAACGAGGACCTAGACCAAGACGAATTCAAGATAAGTACGATAGTCACTTGGCACTTGCATTGTTAGTGACTGTGCCAAAAATTTCATTTTCACATTTTCTTAAAAAGTTAATTACTTTCTAGTTCTTTATCAAGCGTTTCTTGTGCCTTGGTGTGAACTTGTGACAATTGGGATATCGGTAAACAAATAAAATTTACAATTCAATGTTTTTTATATTTAAAGTTTGTTTTCGGTGTTGTTGAACGGTCCGTGATAAATTTGACATTTAGAGTAAAACAATATTAGCCAAGTGACTGGGTCAGGTTATCGACAAGATTAATTTTTCCTCTGAAGCAATCAAAATTAATGAAAAGGGAGCTTCCAATTGGGTTTACTGTTTACATAAAAATCAGTGTTATGAATCATAACTTATGATATTGTAATTTCCTTTTTTGCGTGTTACTGATCATAACATAAAGTATTTTGGGCCGCTCCCAAAATCCAAGGCCTTCTATTTTAGAATGAAATTATGGTAATTAGAGCCGTGATTACAGTGGCAGATTGAAACGATGAAGTTTGAAGTCTTAACTGAGGATAATTGTGTAATTTGTTAGTTTTTTCTTAGTTTGTTTATAAAATCAGTGAGTAATTATTAAATTGCCTGAAAGCAAACCAACGCGCTCTGTAACAAGTCACTGCTCTCTTCGTTAAGACATTAAAAAATCTCAACACAGCAAAACGTGAAGGTAGAAGGCGGGCACCTCATTTTCAAGCATTGAAACAATTCTTGCGCGTTCTTGCATTCTTGGCGTTAATTAACCTCTCAAACTGACAATCAGTGAAGTCGAGAGGCATGGTTAAAATTATTAGTGGTAAAAATTTGAGATTTTTTGAAAAGTAAAAGCAGAAGCAGTTAGCAGTTTTATGCATTGTGCGTTCTCCGACACGCACATGTGCGGTGAAGTAAACTAAACACTAGGAATGTATAATAATCTTCGTTTCCAATTTTCACTTCTGCGAACGCAGAAAAAAACCTCGTAATAATTTTCGTCCCATTTACTTCATCTTTTCAAACTCATGCACCACAAAATTATAGGCATTGCAAACGGCAAAGGATGCAAAAATAAATTACATGATGTGGTTCAGAGGCATGGGTAGGAAAAATAAATAAATTTTCAATATACGTAAAAAATATACTATACAGTTTTATAAAAGAGAAAAATTTCGTACACATGGCAGAACCTGAAGAAAATTATCTAGAGCATTAGCAGTTGTGTTGGAACCACTACTGATGCCAATGCAGAGTTCGTTACATTTTTTAAAGTAAACCGAGGTTACTCGATTTTTTTCGATCATTTTCGAATTCATCATTCTTGTGCGAAATAAAATAAACGATTCTTTTATGTGCTTTAAATTGTTAATACGTTGAGTTTTACAATTGGTGTGAATTATATTAAAAATTTCACATGTCTGAAGTTTACCAAAAATAGTTAAGTACTTACAATTTATCCGTACAAAGGAAGGAGTCACCAGCATCAAAGAAAGCGACAACGTTTGCAGTTAAACGTGACAGGAAAAATGATAAGCCAATTACTCGCGATATTTCTTTTAGGTTTTGCAGTAAAGGGGAGGAAGAATTAGAAAATTGTGACGTAAATGATTTTGGATTTTGTTTGACATTTTACTTTTACGTGCATTAGTGATAGTGAAATATGGAACGGTTGTATTTAGTAGAGAAGTGGACTTTCTAAGCATGGGAATTAGCTATGAGATTGTTTAATAAAGCAATCAAAATGTTAGTCACAGACAGTCAGACCGTTTGAACAAAAATTGTTTTTCTTTAGTTCATTCCCATTGAGAATTGAAATTGGAAATTACCAACTTTGAAAAACAGTGCGTTTAAAAATGTGTTTTCCTTCTCACGCATTAAGGTGCAATTAGTGAGGATGAGTCCAGTATTTCATCTTGTGCAGCGTTGCTGGATCTTAACATTCACAATGGTGATGTGCGACTTAAGAAAAAAGGTAAAATCATTTATGTGTGGATAATTTTCAAGAGATGGTTACCGCTGCTCTTTGTTTCATCTATAAAAATAATGAGATGAAACAACCCTTGCTGATGTAATTGTAGTTCCCAGTTTTTGCTTCATTATTATGTACTTTGCATTGGCAATGCATACTAAAAGTGTTTACCCATTTCGGAAAAAACATGAGAAATGCATTTACCATTTAGTGTGCATGTGGTCGATTTTTTTCTCTTCTTGATTACATTAGCTATGCATATGTAATGATTTCAAAACTTTAATACATAATTATTCTGCTTCTTTGTTATGAATTATGTGTTAGTAGAAGAGTCCTCATGAAGATTGTCCTTGCCTTCACCATTTAGTCGTAAGAACAATTCATTGTTGGAATATGTAATTTGTAATAAGTAAAACCCCATAAAGCATGGCTCTGGTGCCTGTAAGAATTTTATCTAGTTTTCCATGCTAAACTAAGATTCAAAGAGTTTTTCGCCTTATCCTTCCTTAA
>VYYJ01004591.1:0-13014 GCA_021029165.1 Cyphoderus albinus
AAAATAAGAGTTTTTTTTATATCATTAAATGAAATAGAGAGATGATGATGATGATGATGAGCTTCTTGCTTTTGTCGTGGTTGTTGTTGTTGCTGTAGGAAACAGGTGGTTGACTTGACGACGACGAGTACGGCTACTATGACGATATGACGGCTAGCAATAAAGGAAGGAGGAGGAAGGATTACGGATAGTAAAGTTGATGATGATGATGAGTCTCTCTCTATTCATGTCCATGTTTTGTTTTTTTTTAACATTTTTTTTTCTGGCTCAGTCACTGTACGCGAGAGAGCGAGAGCGAGATTTTTTTTTATTAAAGAGGGGGTTTAAACTTTAAAGAGGGGTTGAAGAGAGTTTTTAAAAAAATACTATATTAGAGTGAGGTGAAGTCTTTGAGAGAATTTTTATAAAGTTTTTTTTCGTATAAATTTTATCCTTTTATTAAAAATTAATTTTGTCACATAATTTAGCAGACATCACAACAGGTGGTGGTGGAGTCAGCGCCAAAGGGCCGATTTGTCCGGTGCTAGGGGAGGTGCTTCAAGAGGACGAGGGAGAGGGAGAAGAGGAGGAGCACCCGGTTGCTGTGGTGGTGGTTAGAGAGGCGACTGCTGAGGAGGAGGAGGACTCAAGCCCTGAGAGTCTGAGCAGCAGCGTGTACGTGAGCGTGAGGACCTGTCAGAGTGGGCACAGTGGGGAAGGAGGGACATCGTCGGCGGAGAAGAGGGGCGGAGACAGAAACGGTGGTGGGGAAGGGGACGAGGAAGAAGAGGAAGAGTTTAACAGTTTTGGTGAGTTTTTGGGCGTCTCTTCTCCATGTGTGACTCGAGTGTGAATACGATGGAAAAAAAATTCTTTTTCTTCTTTGATCGTATATAGTAACCGCGACGCTTGACGGCTCTTACAGCAGTAGCAACGAGAGGCTCCAGTTAGACGACGACGACGACGAAGAGGGTGGTGCCGGTGGTGGTCGACGGAATCAGAGGCGGCACAATAATAAGCGTCATAATTATCCTTGTGATACGAGCTCGTTTATATCGTCGTGAGTTGTTCAAATTATGTGGATTTTGTATTTACTGCTGGTGGAGTGGAGGAGAATTTTTTTTCTGTGGAAGATAAAAGTATAAAAATATTTCGTTTCAAGTTTCAACCCCCTTCATTTTGTATTTAAAACAGCTACTCATCGACGACGACGCTGAATGACGTGCAGTCGTCGGCCGTCTACAGGGACAGCGACTTCACGGATGAGGATGAAGAAGAGGTTAGTACAGAAAGCGGGGAGAATTTTTTTTTCTTTAAAGAAAGATTAAAAATGGGCATTATGATAACCTATAAAAACATTTTGTACAGGACGACTCGAACACGCTGAGAGACACGGACAGTTTGGCGATCGAGTTTCTTGATGAGGATCAGTTGCTGGGGGAGGAAGAGGAGGGAACGACTATGAACAGTAGGAGTAAATTGGGTGGGGGAGGGGCTGCTTCTGGTGCTGGTGCTGGAACGACCACCACTACTACGCAGCAGCAGCAAGCACCGTTCACTATTCAGAGGAGGAGGAAAGTCGAGCTGAAGAGGGTGCAGAGTGGAGGAAGTGCAAGTGGCGGTGGTGCTGCTGATGAGAATGAGCGGAAAGGTGGTGGAGGTGGAGGAGTTAATGGAGGGAGTAGTGGCGGTGGCAATAATAGCAGTGGAGGTGAGACGAGTTTTTTTTATATTATTAAAACTTTTGGCTCTCGGTTATTTTGTTTTTTTTTTATTTATTTTGGGGGGGGGGGGGGGGAGAGAGAAAACGGAAGGGAAAAGAAATACGGAAGGTTTGTTTGTCGGTGATGACGATGAAGGGAGTTGTGATATTTGTTAGAAATAAGTGTGACGCAAAAAAGAAAATTCTCACCAAAAAAAATCCTTTCACTTCTAGTTCAGTATCATGGAAACTGTTGGAAAAATTCAACAACAAAAAAGCTTTTATTCTTCTTCTTTTGAATTTCTTTTCTTTTTTAAAAACTTTTTTCGACTTTTAGAATATTTTGTTTTTGTTTTTCTTCTTCCGCGTTACAAAAAGAATAAACATTTTCGACAAACGAACTCTCAACTTTTCAATAAAGTTCAAAAGTGTGGTGATTTGAGACGAACGAAAAAAGAACCTTCTGAGATAACCTTTTAAAACAATAAAGTACGCAATTTTTTTTTTGGTGGTTGAAAAATAAGAAAAATAAGGAAAAAAAAGAAAGCAAAAAACAAAGGTATTATGTTGATCGAGTTTCTCCTCTTGTTGTTCGTGATTGGTCTTCTGGTCTTGCCCGCCGTCACAAATTGGATCAGAACTACAGGGTCGAAACATCCGCCTGAACATCAGCGTATTAAACAAATAGCAAAAAAAATACCGAGAGAGAGAGACAATTACTAAAATAATTAAATTTTACATATGTAAATAAATGTTTAAACTAACGAGTATTTAACGATTTTTTTTGCCCTTTCCCCTTTGCCTTACAGCCCCCGCCCACCTGTTGAGTCCTCCCCGCCGTACACCATCCCAGTACGCGTACTCGAACTCGATAAGCGAGATCCCGAGTCTCCAGAACAACGTGCTGAGGAAAGTCGCGAGTCTCAACGCTCAACACGAACAGTAGCAACAAGAAACAGGCCACAACAACAAGCACGAATAAGAGAACACGTGTACGTGGGATCAGTGCTGGGGCTGAGCTAGTCTCAAAGGGGTCGTCTTCATCATCAGCTTCGTCGTCGCCGGAGGATTATAATAACGAGACGACGCCGCCTGTGATTGTCAGCGGGGCTGCGCTTTTAGAGTGGTTCGCCAAGAGTTCTTCTGGGGGTGGTGGTGGTGGGAATGGAAAAGCTGTTGCTGAAGCTGCTGCTGCCGCTGCTGCGAGTGGAAGAGAACTTGGGGTCAAGTGCTGTGAGCTCCTGTGCAGCATCGGGGTCCTCCAGAAAGTCGGGCCTGGGAAGGAGCAAGAGAAGGTGGGAGGTGGTGCTACTAAGGTTGTCAATGGTGGAGGAGCAGCGGCGGCGGCGGGTGCGGTGTTTGAGGTGAGTTTCAGAGACAAGAACAACCGCGTAATAAATTTCATTTACTTTATCAGCGGTTGTTAAATTTAAATGTCGTTATCGTCCTCGTAGCCCTCCGCCTCGTACAAGTGGACTTCTGGAAGTTCGGTGCTCATGAAAAGGGGCGTGGAGTCGTCACTCGCTAATACCACCACCGCTGTTCCATCGGCGACGAGCGACGACACCTCTACCAACTACAACTAACGCCGAGAAGAAACAACAAGCCGCGCAGCAGTCAGCAGGAGAGGCTACAGCAGGGGGAGAAGACGCCAACGGTGTGCCACCCTCATCGGTTATTTCTAATGCTGAAGGTAAGGTTATCTTTTACTTTATTTCGGATGATGCTTATTAAATACTTGGATATAATAATACCATATCTATCTGCTTATTAAAACTCTCTCTTTTCTCTCTCTCTCTGGTGCTGCTGCTTATCTTGTGGGACTTCGGTAACAATTTATTAAAAAACTCTTTCGGTGTGGTCTCTTTAATTTTCTCTCTCTCTTTTCGTGTGTGTGATTAACCCTCTCTCACTCTTACCGCTTTAAAAAATGCTTTGATCATCATCGCTTTTCCAAACTCATCATCGTCACGGACCTCGTAGCAGCAGGAGCAGCACAATTCTCATGTTCCACCTCCACCGGAGGAACCCGTCACCTCTCCCTCTCTGAGGACATCCGGATCCTCCATCATCATCACCACAGTCACGGTCACCACGGCGGAGCCGACCGGACGGTCCCCCACAAATCGTCAACGGCGAGCCTGTACAGCCTGAGCAGTTGCAACAGTAACAGCAGCACCACCACTACAGCAGCGAGCACCCCAGTCAAGTCCCAGATCGCCCCGGAACATCTTCCCGAGCCGGGCACCGTTCCCAAAACGATCGAGCACTTTGAGTCGGAGATTGACCTCATGTCGAAGAGCCTCTGCTCCACATCCAGCATGGGGAGTCTCAAGCTCAGTGTTTAACGTTGAAGGAATAGGAGGAGGAGGAGGAGGGCAGCAACTGCAACAGATGATGGGGGCTGCTGGGGATATTGCCATTGCGGAGGCGGCGAGGGGTAAAAAATTAAAGACAAAAAAAAAAAATACTTGAACGGGCTTTTTTATTAAAATTACTGTCGCACGGGGTCTTTTTTTAAAGTGCTTTTATGGCAATTAATTCCGAGGGTTTTCTTAGCATGGTTATAACTTGAACGTAACGGTATGTTTTTAAATGATTTTTTTAAATTAGTTCTCCGGGAGGCTATCCAGAACCTTGGTGGTGGACTTCCAGAACTACAGAAGGTTCCTGTGACGGATGAGGAAAAGGCGGCGGCGGCGGCGGCGGGTAGTGATAAGGCGGTCGTTGAAGGAGGAGCAGATGCGAATGCTTCTGATGCTTCGGCTGCTGCTGCTGCTGCTGCTGCTGCTGCTGCGGAGAAAAAGTTGATGGATGGAATCCCGGTTGGACCGGAAGGCGTGATAACGCTCACAGACAGGAAAGTGTTCGAGTTGAGAGGTGAGCTCGAGAGCGTCATCTTCAGGTACAAAGCGAGGGTCGATGAGCTCGAAAAACGAGTCAAGGAGCTGGAGGAGCAAGAAAAGACCAAGAAGCAGGATCTGGAGGTTAGGAGGAGAACGAGAATTACTTTTTTTAAATACCGATTACCGTTTGTGTTTTAACTTTTCATTATAATCGGCACCTCATTTTTATTACTTTCCCTTTTCGTTACAGGAAAAACCTTCTGAAACGGCCACAGCGCCACCTCCACCCCCACCACCGATGCCAGGAGGTGCAGGTCCTCCACCACCTCCTCCAATGCCTGGAATGGACGGATCAGGAGGAGCACCACCACCTCCTCCCCCACCACCCCCGATGCCAGGTGCCGCAATGCCCCCTCCACTTCCACCACCAATGCCAGGAGCAAGTGGACCACCACCACCACCACCTCCTCCTCCTACCAATGCCCGGAATGGTACCCGGAGGCGTAGGTCCACCACCTCCCCCGCCAATGCCTGGAGCAGGAGGACCTCCTCCACCTCCACCACCCCCAGGGGGGCCACCGCCACCTCCACCACCTCCTGGAGGAGGAGGATGTCCACCCCCACCTCCTCCCATGCAGCTATCAGGTAAACCAAGGATTTTTTTCCCTTCATTTTCTCGTTGGCTTTGATAATTTATTTGTACAATAAATTATTTTTAAACAATTTATTTAATTTTGGTCTGCGCTATATAAATATTCTTGTTTTGTATTAAAAAAATTGTTAAATGATGTTAATAATAATAATAATAATAATTAGGCCCGGCACCGCTACCGCCTCCACCTTCACAAGCTAGACCAGGTCTGTGGAAAATTTGAAATTATTTAAATTATTTGTTTTTGTAAATATTTATTTATTTATTGTAGTAATTAGTATAGGAATTGTTTGGCAGAATTAACGGTTAAATTTTTAACTACCATAAAGCTTAACTTTTTATTTTGCTTTTTAAATAATTCGTAATTAATCCGATTTATAGTTTGTAGTAGTATTTTATGTAGTTTGTTAGTTTGTTCGTTCGTTTGTTTGTTGGCGTTTTTTTAAATTATTATTTAACTTTTTATTTTGCATTTTAAATAATTTTTTTACTTATTTTTTTTGTGGTTTATTGTTATTTATCAGTTTAAATTTCAACTATTTATTTTCAACACTCAAAAGCAATCACTCTCTGGTCTTATTGCTTTAAATATAGTAATTTTTTTTAGTAATAATTAAAATGGTTTTTATTCGCTTTTCCACTCACATCTTGTTTTTATATACATGTATGCACATTTAGTCCCCCGCAAGCGACCCGTGACGCCTTCCGTGCCGATGAAGCCACTCTACTGGACACGGATCCAGATTCGTTTGCCTACGACGGTACAACCACCAGCAGTAGCACCGCCGCCACCACCGGTAGTAGCGGCTGCTGCTGCAGATAAAAAAGAGCCGGGCGGTGGTTCCCCGTCAAAGTCGGCGAAGAAGCTCTGGGAGAAGTTGGAGGAGCTCCCGATCGAGTCGTTTGAGGACTTTACGGATCTGTTCAGCAGACAGGTCAGGAACAGTACACACGTTTATATGATAAGCGTTTTATCTTATCGACACGTGGTTGCATATTTTTATAGGCAATGAGAAATTCCGACAAAATGGTTTGGCGTGCAGAATCAATTTTTAAAGGATTTTTAATTTTCTTGTTTTTGTTTTTGTTGCAGGTGGTGGAGAGGAAGCTGAAGAAGAAAGTGGACGATGAGGTGGTGAAGCAGCCAAAGGTATTTAATATTATCAAAAAGCAGAAAAGAGGAGAAATATGATCTCAAACACAGTGCTCTTAGACTCTATAAATTTCTTTCTTTTGTTTTTAAAAAAATTCTCTTTATTCTCTATTCCCCACACCCTCCAGGTCACGTACGCGAAGCTGCTGGACAGCAAGCGGTCCCAGAACGTAGGGATTCTCATCAAGAGCCTCAATCTCGACATCGAGACTGTCAGGCACGCCGTCATGGATTTTGACCTCAGCGCTGTTGACCTCGAGACTCTGGAGAAAGTCTATGAGAGCGTGAGTCTTGGAAATAATCGCATGACTTTTAAAAAACATATTTTTTTTTCTCTTCTACTTACTCGAATTACTTTTCACTTTTCACTTTTTTTTTCTCTCTCTCCTACTTAGCGTGCCACTCCAGACGAGCTGACTTTGCTGGGTGACCACGTTAGTTCGTGCCCACAGGTGCCGCTCGACAAACCTGACCAGTACGTACATGTGAATATATTCTGTACATAGTTTCTGTTTCGTTTTTATTTACTGATTTTGATTTTACTATTAGCAAACGGAAAAGAAACTAACGTTTACTTATGATTTTTTTTTTATATAAAACAAACAAACTCATTTTCCCATCAAAGGTTCGTGTACGACTTGTCCTGCATCCGTAATTTTTCGGACCGGATCGTCTGCCTCACGTTTACCGTCACGTTCTTCGAGAATCTCAACACGATCACAACGAAACTATCGAACCTACGGCTTGTCTGCAACCTACTCATGCACTCGAAGGAACTCAGCACCATCCTGGCTATTATACTCACTTACGGTATTTTATTTTACAATTAATTTTTTAAATTTTATTTTACGCTTTCTGCGAGATGTTTCTTTTTAACACTTGTTTTCTCCGGGATTTCTCTCTCTCTTTACAGGCAACTACATGAACGGCGGAAACATGCAGCGCGGTCAAGCGGACGGTTTCTCTCTCGATATTCTCGGCAAGCTGAAAGATGTGAAGTCGAAGGATTCGACGGTGACGTTGCTCCACTACATCGTTCGTGCGTATCTCCGTGAGACGGAGAAATCGCGGAAGCAAAGTAACAATAACACCGGTGAAAACGAAAACGTTGACGGGAAAGCGGAGAATAATAACAGTCCCGCTAGTACCACACCCTCCTCTGTCGACCTCCACCTCCCAGTCCCGGAGCCCTCGGACATTGAGCGCGCGAGCTTGATCAATTTCGACGAGGTCGACGGTGAGCTGAGCAAGTTGAAGCGGGAGCTGGAGTCGTGCTCCGCGAGAGTGACAAAGGTCGTCAAGGGTGATGAGGAGAACGCCGAACCGTTCCAGGGAAAGATGAACGGGTTCGTTGAGAAGGCGACGCTCAGCTTGCAGGAGCTCCAGGAAACTTTCGCAGAGACTGAAGCGACGTTCCAGAGCACGCTCGCGTTCTTCGAGTTTGCGCCGAAGAAAAGGGAAACTGCGACTCAAGAGTTCTTCTCGCTTTGGATCGTCTTCTGCTCCGATTTTAAGGTCGGTGATGAGAGTCAATAGAGTCATGTTGTTTCTTATCGTTTTCTTTTAATTATCTCTCAGTATCCTCATGCGGTATGATTTATATTGACACACTATTCAACAGAGCATCTGGCGAAACGAGCAGCAGCGAGCCTTGAAAGAGAAGCTGAAAGCAGCCGAGAAGGTCGTCAAGCAGAAACGTGGCAACCTCCTCGGGTTCATCAAGAAGAAACCGAAAGAGGCGGGTGGGCTGGTGAGTATTAAAAAAAGGCAACTAACAACTCTTACAAATCAGCCCTTTTAAACAATTAAAATCCGACTTTTTTCGTATTTTTTTTTGTTCCCTATTTGCAGAAGGAGCGTTTCAAGAAGAAGATGCAGCAGCAGGAGGAGGAATCTTGATCCATACTTTTGCCTCCCCCTCCTCCCCCAGATGACTCACCACCACCACCACAACCACCAGAAGAAGAAGAGCATCGTACTAAACCACGCCGATTTCACCTGCTCCCCCGGTTCAAAAAATAATAATGATAACGAACGAACGATTCTTTTAAAAATTTATTTATTTATCATGATAACCAAAGCGAGAAACGAGAAAGAAAAGATTTTTCTTCTCGAAATATTTGTCTTAACGAATGGGCCTAAAACACATAATATTAAAAATAAAAATTATCAAAATTAAAATCGTCGTTTAAAAAAAACTAATTCACCGATTTAAACAAAAAAAAATCTCATCCTGTTTTTTTAAATGAATCTCATGTATGTTCTTTGTTTTTGTGTTTACAAATATAAAAAATTGAATCTTCCTATAATAAATTATAAAAAAACGATGAGATTAAAATTTAAATAACACACAAGAGAGAAAAGAAAATCGTGTTTAAATTAAAATGATAAAGTTAAATGCTAAACTAAAAACTCGAGTCTGTGATTTTTGTTATAAGAAGATGGTAGTAGTATAAAAATATTGGAGTGTGGAGGAGTAGTGTGTTTTCGTTTTTTTTAGAATTTACTACACGACGGGATCGAGATCGACACGACGGGTCGTAAAATGTAAAGTTATCTCTGTATAATCTCGTAATATGTATATATGTCTCTCCACTACTACCGGTGTTGTTGTTATTATTATTTCTTTTTTCGTTCATTCCGTGTATAAAAAAAATTATCACGTTAAAATTAATTTAAATATTTTGTATAAAAACAATGTATAAAGATACTGTATAGGGTAGTTAAAATTTAAATCGCGTGTGTGTGTAGTTATAAACTAGGAATAATATGATTATAGCTTTGTGATCTATATATAAATTAAACAACTATACGTTTCGTGCAAAAACAAAACAACAATAATCTATCAAAGTTGAAAAAAATAATTATGAATAAAAACACAAAAGTACGGTCGTACATACATTCAATCAAAATTGTGAGTAGTTTTTTATTTATTTTTATTTTTGACATAAATTTTAGTTCGCACAAAAGACAGAGAAATAAAAATCGAGAGAGTTCAGTTTACAAAATGCGAGGTTATACACTAACAAGACCGCAGCGAAAAAAGATTTTTTTTTACAGATTACAAAAAAAAGAGTTCATATTTATCCTCAAAATATATTTATATTTTTATAATGACTCAAGTGAACATGTCATCGAGTCCATCTGGGACTCTCTCGTGGTCTGGGTTTGGGAGACCAAACGGAATACCTCCGGCTGCTCCTCCACCTCCACGACCTCCAACCGAATCCTCCTCCAAATCCCCCACCACCACCACCACCAAGTGGCCCAATAGGATCGAATCTAGCACCGGGTGGAACGACACCAGGCGGTAAGTTAGGTCTCCGGAATCCCCTCGGGTCCATCAGCATTCCTCCAAGAGCACCACCACCGAAACCACCACCGCCTCCACCCCGAAATGGATCCAAATCCGACCTCCCAAAATCACCCAATATCGGGTCTAGCCGAGGTCGTTGGAAAGGTATCCCCGGGATTCCACCTCCAATCATACCTGGATGAGGAGGAGGAAAGGTCCTGTGCTCTTCAGCGATTTGACGCATGATTTCTTCATCCTCCCGACGCATTCGTTCCTTCCGTTCTTGCTCAAGGCGCTCTTTCTGCTCGGATGTCAGGTTCGAGGAGTAGTACGGCTTGACCGGGCTTTTGTGTGTGAGAGAGAGGTAAAAAAACAGTAGTTTAACAGAGTTAAAAAAAGCAGTTTACAATAATTATTTTCGGGAGACAAATTAGTAAAACTCTAAAGTCTTTGTTATTATAATTACTAATTACTACCTTGACCTTTTCGGATCCTCACATCCCTCATCAGCGGCACAGTTGAGCAGCACGTTCTGAACATTACTCTGGAGCTGAGATAAATACAAATAAAAATCAGTTTTATTTATTATTATTAAGAATTTAATTTTCATGTTAAAAACAGTTTAATTTATAAAACCCCAAACAACTGGCACTGAAGAAAAAACCCACCTCCCAAACCCCTTGGACCTTGAACGCCTCGATCATCCCTCCCGCGTTTTTAATCTCCTGTCCCTCGTTCTTATATCTTGTTCAACTTGTCGGTGTCGAGAAACTCGTCAACCTGGATCAAGGTGGTAGTGCTGAGTCCCCGGTCCTTAGCCCTCTGTTGCCTAGCCAACCTCTCGTCTTCATTATCGTCGGTCTTCCTCATCTTGCAGACGACGACCACCGTTTTGTCCTTGACCAGCTCGATGAGCTTCACCGAGTACTCGTAATAAGAACCGCTGCTCGAGAGCTCGCGGTATGTTAGGGTCAGGTAGGCACTGCCGTCCAGGTCTCCGATTCGGGTACGCCAGTCTGGGGGGTTAAAAAGAATATAAATCGGAGGTTAGGTTATTTTTGGTGGTAAGTGTCAGTATGACTTTTTTTTTGCGATCGCTCTCTTTTTTTTAATAGTATCATTAATTTTGACTTTTACCTTCCGGGAGAACCTCCGTAGTAGTCGTAGTGGCGTCATCCTCGTTCGGAATGAGACGGAAGTGCTTGTTCTCTAAAAAAAGAGTAACAGATTTTTATTATAGCCAGAAAAATCGGAGAGGTTCACGTGAAACTGGTTTTTTTTTTCTTCTTCTTCTTATCATGTTTAATAATAAATACCCGAGATACTCCTGATGACGGACCAGTGGACGACGAGGACGGTCGCTGTGAAGGGTGTGAGTCCACCGGAAACAGGTGTTTTTGTTGTTGTGAGTAGAAGTAGCTCGAGTCCGGGTGGGAGACACGGGCGGAGCTTCTTCTCAGCAGCAGCAGGGGGGGTGGTTTTAGCGGCAGCGGCTGTCGTCGGTGATGATGAACTCATGTCTTTTTTTAAAATTATTTTTGGTTGTTTTGTTTTTTGTAAGTAAGAATAAACTCGATCCTCCTCCTCTACGTTGACCTGACGTCTGTTGTGCGTTTTAATTAATCTTTAAAAAGTCGTGACACTTTTTTTTTCTTCTGCTCTCGTCTGACACTGACTGTTTAAATAAATGAATTTAAAATTGATTGATTCCTCTTCTTTAAAACTGATTTTTCTTCAATTTTTTTTTTTTTTTGCTATTAATTCACTTTTTGTTGACTCATCGCATCGTCATCATCCATCAGAGAGAGTCTGGCTGCTGCTATGAGAAAAGATTTTTGTCTTGATGTCTTTATAAAAAACTTGATTTTGAATTTCGCGGTGTTGACAGAGGGGCAATGTCGAGACGGTGTTATCAGTTAATTTATGTATGTAGCAGCTGTTGCTTTTGCTGTAAAGCCGGACCTGTCAAAAAAAAAAGTTTTAAAAAACAAAACAAAAAAAAATTCGTTGTCAGAAACAAAACAAGAACACAGCAGCAGGTGATTTTTAATAAAAACTTCTTTTTTTTTTGCCTTCTTCTCTCACGATTTTTTGATTTTTGTTTTTTGTTTTTTTTAAATAAAAATATCAGTATTGATTTTTTTTTTAAATTTAGTCGGAATTTTTAATTTCCGGAACAACTCGAACCTTGTGAAATAATTTTGATTATTTTTTTTTGTTTTTAGATCGACAGGATAAACAGAAATATTAAGATGCCGGTGACGCATATCCACACCGATTCGGAGTTCTCGGAGGTGTTCAAGAAAGGCGGTGGTGGTGGAGCAGATAATAATACTCAACGGCTCTTCGTTGTCGACTTTGGGGCCACGTGGTCAGTGGTAGACTTTTTTTTTCGTTTTTCTAAACACTCAATTTTTTTTTATACCAATTCGTTTGTTGTTATTGTCCCTGTCCCCATCATTCATAAAAAAATTAAATTCTAAAAATTTAATATTTTTCATTTTTGTGTTCTTTAAATAAATATTTGAGGTGCGGCCCCTGCCGAAACATCGAGCCATTGTTCGAGAAGCTGAGCGACAAGTACGGGCATCAGAACTTCTTGTTCCTACACGTGGACGTTGATGAAGTGGGTGTAAAAAAAATTAAAACAAAAATCTTTCTTTTTTTTTAAACAGTTCTTAAAATCCTAATCAATAATGTTTTTAAATTTAAAAAAAAATATATTATTTTAGTGTTCGGAGGTAGCTCAGGAACATGGAGTCAGGGCGTTGCCAACTTTTGTGTTCTTTAAGGTGGGTGGTTGAAGATCGAGTGACAAGAACATGAACTTTTATTGAAATTGATTTAAAATAATAATAATAATAAATAATAAAAGTATCATTTTTTCCCTTCTCTTAAAAAGAACACCCCAACATCGGAGTTGTGTCGAATCCAAGGAGCGAACGCTGCGAGTCTCGAGGCAAAGATCGCCGAGCTAGCTCCAAATTTCCAGGCTCATTTCGCCGGGGAAGGGAACAAGCTCGGGGGAAGTGGTGGTTCTTCTTCGTCATCTGTTCCCGGGAGTGGGGCACCACCGTCGATGAAGACGTCCAGCAGTAACCTGTCACCAGACGAGATTATTCAGATCGCTCAGGCTAGCGTCGAGTATGGGCTCAGCACTTGTACCAGGGGTAAGGTTAAAAATAATGAGAAAGACAAAAATATCTGAATTTAATTAGTTTGAGTCGATGAATTACTACTAATCTCTTTAAATTTCAGTTGGAATCCGTTTCCAGCCACCCATTCCGGCCTTCTCGTCTTCAAAGTAAGAAGATTTTTATATACAGGGTCTTTCGCTACATCATTTTCATGTACCTTTATGCAAGTGTCTATATGGTAATGTATCGA
>VYYJ01004592.1:0-13011 GCA_021029165.1 Cyphoderus albinus
CAAATGTAATTAAATATTTGCTGCTGCTAACTATTTTCATAATTAAAAATGATAGTGAAGCAATGAAGGGTTTTATTGGTTTGTAATTTGCAAAGTGGGAATTGGTTGTACTAAAAGGTATACACATTTAGCTCTGCAAAATAAAGTTTCGCTTTGTAGTTGGAACTAATTTGAATAATGGATTTATAATACCATAATAGGCATATTAGTAAAGTCTCAGTTGCTGTTGTCAATCTAAGGTTAGTTATGCGGAATGGTTTTTGAAAACCTGTCCAGCTTGTTTCACTCCCGTGTTTGTTTCTTATCAAAATCATGTCATGTGTTTTTAGTTAGGTTTTTTAATGAATTTTTGGGTTATTTTGGGTTTTTTGTTTTCACAAAGGTTAAGTGAGGGATTGTGCTACAATAACTAATTTTGTGCTTAATTTGTTATAATTGTTAATAAGACGAAAAAATGGCAACTTTATCGTCTATTTTATCAACTTTTATACTGCTACCGTACTAAATAGATTTTCTAAACAGTGACAATTGCAAATGTAATTTTTGAATTTGCAATGGCATAAACAGTGCCAACAAATCTTTAATAAGTCAAATCTAGGATTTTACGTAATATTTAAAAAAAACCCAAAAAGCCCAATTTCTGTTGGGTTTTTAACTTCAAAAAACCCAATTCACCACTAAAGAAAACCAAAAAACCATGAGGGAGTGAGTACCTTGGTGTCATTCCCATAGACGTAATGTGTACAGAATTAATTCATTCCAAAGTATATGGAATTTGCTCATTGTAACTTTTTCAAAATCCATTTACCGGACAATCAGATAAATATTAAAGCTGAGTTAAAGTCTTGAGATTGCTGCAATGATTCATTGCATCCTGAGGATGAAATGCTACTTTTCAACTGTTCAGTAAAAAGTAGTTAATTATTTCAGACACTATCGTCCAAATATTTGAAGAATAACACCATTTAAATACTCCAATTTTAAATACTAGTTTGGCTGCAAATGTACAAAGTCAATAGTATTGAATCAATACGGAGTATTTTGTTGATACGCTTGTTGCCTTCCGTACTATAAAACCTGTTTGAAACCCACTTTTGAGTTCATACCATAATGTGTCATTTTATATGCATAGCATGATTGTAGGTAAAATAAAAATAGTATCTCACGGGATAATGGTTCAATTATTCATTTAATAAATTAATATTTACACTCACAGTAGAATATGTGACATGAGAGATAAAATCGCTTGAGTCATATACCAGTCGAAAGTTTGTGTCAATTTTCAGTTTTATCTTGGGCTGATTTTGGAGTACTGCTCACAGTGGATTATTAATATTACAAGTTTTCCTGTTGATAATGGGAACTTCGACGCCGTCTCTTTGTTCCCCCCCGCTGGTGAACTTTGCACAAGAATGTGACACTTCTACTCAACAAAAATGGGAATTGTAAAAAAGAGAATATTTTAATTGAATCTCAAATTCATTGTGCAGAGTGTGCCACTTTAAGATATAATTTTATTCATTTTACTTAGATGAACATATCATGATTTCATGATGATTTTAATTGAGCGATTAAGCTAAAAAAATACGATCTGTATTCAATGTGGAGAAAGTTTATCTGATATGAAAGTATGGTTAAAACTAGCTGTATTTTTGAAAATTCAACATACCATAATAATAAGAATTGTTCACATTTCGAAACAAAAAGCTTTCAAGGAAACAAAACACAATAGTACAATTCACTTTATAAAATATTTGTTCATTTCAGAGCTTAGGAGGAAATTATTTTTTATATTACCTTTTCAAACTAATATTTGTTTTTCTACTTGGCCATTTGAATAATTTTAACAAAAGAATTCTTAATATAAAATTGAACAATTATGTTCAAAATGTCTAAGTTATTTTCCGTGGAAATTTTTAATTTTCAAATTAATTTGCCCCGTGCTGCTTACAATTGTATATAATTTATTAAATAAAACCTCTTTCTCAATAGAGAATAATCAACTAACTAGCAGTATATACACCTGTACCTGGTAAAATTCCGCTGCAATTTTATTATTTAATGCGCGGATTAGGCTAAATAAAATGGGGGCTTGTATTGTATTTTGTATTGTGTTTACCTAAGTGGCTTATAATGTGTTAATTAATGTTGTTTATTAGGATTATTTTTTTATATTTTTTATTTCTCTCTACGCGCTCTTTGGCCTATAAGACCCTTAGAGCGAATTCAAACGGAAAACCTGCTTAACATGAGTTTGAGATTTGCTTTCTTTAGTTACATAGCATTCTTAGTTTACAAGCAATAAGTAACAGTTGACAATTAACAAATTAGTAATATTATGGTAATTATATTGTTTCAAGTTTTAACTGTAAAAGTGCAAACAAAAACATTCGTCATAGTTGCTGCTATATTTTTCAATCCAATAATTGTAACACGAATTAACTGATTTCCTCTGTTTTTTTGAGAAACTGTTTGTCAAATGGATGTACGTCGTATCCGTATCTTCTTGAATAAAACTCCGTGACGTCACTGGTACATTATGTACCGTACATACATTTTCCCCATTTTTGAGTGTTCGTCGATTATATTCAATATGCCAAGTAAGCAGCTTATGTAAAGTATCCTCAGAATATCTTTGAAGATATGAAACCAAGTTATTACATATTATTTGTTTTATCACTATCACTTCATACTACTGAAAGTATTTCCTCGCCAAATCGTCAGTTCCGTCATTGCTGCTGACATCGATACCGGACTCACATCTGATGATGTATGTATTCGTCTTCGTTAACATCATCATTCTATTCATTTTTCTTCATTTTCAACACTATCATTAGTTTACAAATCAAATTGGAGCAGGAATATTATCATACAAACATCTATGATTTTTATGAAGAGAATAAACGAGTTTCGGTTCTTGGAACTGTCATGGAACACTCCAAATTAGACCCTGGAATTTGGCCCGTACTAGACAACATTCTGATCAAAGGCGAAAAATTACTTTCAACGCGGTATAAAGATTTAGAGAGAAATGTTGACTTAAAACTGCCTTTTATAGAGGAACTTACTTCAGCATTTTTTAAACACGAAAGACACTTTGCTATTAAAGGCGTTTGAAAATTGCAACAATGTCGCGGTGGTTCACGGAACATACTATTTTGAGACGCTTGCTCGGAAGTTGATGTCACAAGGAAATGAGCGTGTTAACGTCGGAATTAAGTCCATGCTAAATAAAGCGTCAAGTTTCAGTTTAAGTGGATCCATTACACCCGGGGTTATTAGCAGATTAAGGGGAATCAAGACATCGGGTATTTGGGAAAGGTGGGTGAATTTGATTTCCAGTGAAATTCATCCTGCCTCATTATATAGATTTTCTCGTGTCACGAAACCAAATATGAAAGGCAACATTCAAGTTGTGTTTCTTATTTTATTGGTGGGATTTTTACTAGCTTTCACTTGTCTTATATTGGAGAGAAGGTTCCTTTTTCAGCGGTATTTAAAATTGTGTACATCTGACTTGAAAACCGGCATTCAATACTTAGTTAAAAAGATCTAACATGAATGTTTTAATAATAGCATGAATGTGACAAAAAGGTGTGAAAATTGATAATTTATAACATTGAAGATTAAAGTAATAGGTTTGAAAAGAAATAATTTTAAAGCTTGAAATGCTAGTAAAAGTGCAATAATTTTGTTAGTTATAAAACGCTGCAATAAAAATGAAATTAAGGAAGCTGCGAAATGAAAAGAACAAGAACACAAGACGAAAAAGTGGTGATGAAATGGAAGTCAAAAAATGGATGGATATTTAAATAATGTCGTTCCCTATTTTATCTACTGGAGATAAAAGTTGTCATCAGCGTCAGGATTAAGCGGCAGTATATGCGCCATTGGTTTCCTTCATTTTCGTTTCTACATACATACGTGTTACGTAACCTTTAATTATTACATGGTAAAGTAACACAGTTTGTTTATTTACCAATTTGAAGCATAATGACAAAAATATTTGTTTTTATAGACGCCATAATACTATTAGTTATGAGCAGTAAACCACATACATACGTGTATTATTATCTCATATAGTTGAGTTTCGGCGAAATGTAGCCCTGTATTATTCTATTTTGAACATCTTCACTCCACCAATCTATTGTATTTATCAGGTGATAAATTCAGTTTGTCACACAATCCTATTCTTATATATGAAATTCTCGTACATTCATGTTTTAGTGTTATAGTATATTTCCCCTTACATCAAATTTTTTGGTTCCATTTTTGTTAATATTTCTTTTATGGTTATCTATTTTGACGTGAGATTAAAATAAATGAGGAATTGTTGAGATAACCTCTAGGTCTACGCGTGTCGCGGTTTACAAGTCCCAGTTATAACCACTTGACAGAAAAACCGAACCGAGAGATAGCCGGAACCTACGTATTTATATTGCAACTTGCCAACATTTAGGCCATCTGGTAATTCATCATATCATCATACCTATATGATCATACCCCATTGATAAACGTATTCGGAGGAAAGCCGGTGATATAAAAACCACCGGAACCAAAAGCCGCCCAAACCAAGAACTACCATCAAGGATTTGTTTAATTGAAACTAGATTCTAACTGTTAGGTTAAGTTCTAAATAAAAATGAATTATGGTGATTTGGTTTGGAAACCAAACTTTGGGTTCAAGAATGCATTTTGCTGACCGATTTTCTTACTGGCGGCTTTCTTCCGTGAATCGTTTAGCAAATGCTCCAATTATATTTCACATTTCGAAACAAAACGATTCTAAAAAACACAATAGTACAATTCACTTTATAAAAGCTTTGTCTATTATCAGTGTTCAGGAGAAAATTATATTTTATATCATTTATGCCCTTTCAATTGAATGAATAAATGCCTGTTTTTCTACTTGGTTATTTTAATAAGTTTAACAAAGAAATTCTCATTATTAGATTGAACAACTACGTTCAAAATATCTAACAATTATTTTCAGTTAATAATTTTAATCTTTACAATAATTAGGCGCGTGCTGCTAACTATAGTATAATTTGTTAAATAAAATCTTTTACTGTAGAAAGAAGGATCAATTAAGGAGCAATATATACCTGGTAAAATTCCAATACGGAATTTCTATTTCATATTGTTTTCTTTTGTGCCATTGCTCAACACAAATAGACTAAATAAAATGGGTTTGTATTGTATTAAGTGGCCTATGATGTTGTGTTAATTAATGTTTTTTGTTAGGAATAGTGTTGGTCAAATTGGAATATTATCATACAATAAACCTAGCTGGAGAGGTAGTGGATTAAAATATAATCGAAACAAAAGCCGAACGAAAATTAAATTTTAGGTCTATCCATGTATACAAACTGTTCATTTAGAATTTAGCAGCTGAATTTCTAACTTCACTGTATCATTGTTCCGGATTTTAAAACATTAAGAAATGAATTTTATTTTCCTTGCAACATTAAATTTCCAGGGCATTTTAAATGCTTTAATTTTCTTTCTGTTATTTATTAATTATTTCTTCCGTCCGGTAATGGCGATGGAGGAAACATTAAAGGAGTCGGATAGGAATATCCACCGTAATATAGATGGTTGTAGAACTTGTAAAACCACCAGTTCCGTCTCTGTTTATATTTCCGATATCATAGGTCCCTTCGATTTGCAACATTGTATCGTTTTAGTGGATAATTTTGAAGGTGTGGATATTCTAGACGACACTTTCCCAAAAATCTTGGGAAGTAATTTTTATGCGAAACTTTCGCAACGACCATGGAATTGCCGTACCTATTTATCTATTTTCCCGAAAGATGTGTTTTTGTTTGAGGCACGAAAAATATTTTATTCTCCCCCATCACAATATTTCCTACCCCCTAGTGTACCAGACATAAAACTGTTAATTGCAGGATTGCCAGGCGCTCGTCATGATTTGCTCATGAGCTCCCATGACTATCAAAATATTTTAAATTGGAGAACTCTATTGCAGATGGAATTAACTTACGAAATACACCTGGATTTGTTGCTGGCCAGGCCACTCATTACTGATTGTAAGTTTAAATGTGAGTTTCGTGTTAAGGAAGTACAGATTGGCATCCCAGTTGACAACAATGGGAAAGTAGCCATGACCACATACGAGTACAGCGCTGTAAACTTAAGCTTACTAAATTCAGTCGCAGCACTGACTGAAGCAGTATTTCATTTCAGAAGTAGTCGTATATTGTTGAATGTGGTTTCCTCTGAAACAAGAACAAATTCATTGTCACATTTCCGTTACTGTAAAACCATTCCAAAACTGTATCATCCCGAAAACCCAACAGATCATTTGAGATACGGAGTTTCAGAGATCTGGGCGTCCATTACAAAAAACTACACGATGTTGATGGAATTCGTTTCTAGAAAGATTTGTGATTCCGGAAAAATTAAATCTCCACTAAAATTTGCAAAGCGTGAATTTATTGCGGATATGGTGCTTTACTCAAATACCTACTCTGGGGTTTCGTCAGAGTTTGTTTATGCACTTGAATTAGAGTTAAAAATGAGTGACTTAAAATACGTAGCTTGTGGAGGTGAAGATTTGGAGGGAATTGCGATTCGAGAATTGCCGGGCCTCTACGATGTAACAGTGTGGGTGGCAATTTTTACTTCGATAACAATTACGGCATTCACAATATGTTGTGTAATAACATTTGATTTACGAAATAGCCGGATGTCAACATATTCCAAGAAGAACAGGATTCAAGAACTGTGGTCATATGCGTTTTCAGTTTTTCAGATATTACTGTCACAGTGCGATGCAATTTCAAGTGTGCACCAACATTTTACCAAACTACGAATGCCGATTGGGGCCTTTCTACTAATGGCAGTAATAATCAGTGAAGGATACAAAAGCGATAATGTGTATAATATTGTCCTACCAAGAAAAGTTGTTCCTTTAAAATCGTTCGAGCAGCTAATTAACGGGAACTTCACTATTTTCATGAAAGCGCATGATGTTTTCGTGTCAAGTGTTTGTAATGAAGGACATTATGACCACGATATGGGGAGATGTTCCGAGAATGTCAATATACGAGTATCTACTGGATATTTTTATGAACAAATTAAATCAGGTCGGGTCCTTGAAACTGTCATGGAGAACTCTAAGCTAAATCCTGGAATTTGGTCTCTGCTGGATATCGTTTTGAAAAAAGGCGAAGAATTACTTTCATCGGTATATTATAAAGATTTAAATAGAAATGCCGACTTAACAGTAAAGTTTGATGAAGAAGTTGAAACTATTTTTTTCAAAGAAGAAACAACTTTGCTATTAAATGCTTTGGAAATTTGCAACAGTGTCGCAGTGGTTCACGAAGCATACTACTGTGAGATGTTTGCACGGAAGTTGATATCACAAGGAAATGAACGGGTTCACGTTGGGGCAAAGTCAATGCTAAATACATCTTTAGGATTTAGTTTAAGTGGATCGATTACACCCGCAGTTATTAGCAGATTAAGGGGAATCAAGACATCGGGTATTTGGGAAAGGTGGGTAAATCTGATTCGCAGCGATATTCGTCCAGCCTCATTATTTAGATTATCTCGTGTCACAAAGCCAAACATGAAAGGCAACATTCAAGTAGTATTTCTTATTTTATTGGTGGGATTCTTAATAGCTTTTACTTGTCTTACAATAGAGGGAAGGCACAAATTGTTACGGTATTTAAAATTTTATATTTGTGAATTGAAAATCAATATTCAATGCAGAACTGAAAGGAACATATTTAAACTATAAATTATAATAGTCTATAATAATATGTAGGTGGTAAAAATAGTACGTTAAAAAAATAATCGAAGGTAAATTTTTCAAAATTTAATTTTAAATATTAATCCATAAATGACTGGTGAAATATAGTGGTTACAAATTTCATTGACTCTAGATGGAGTTTAAATTGTTTCTCCGGAGAATGCAAAATAATTACTTTGGGGCTACTCGAAAAAACAGGATGGGACACTGACACATGATAAACAAAATTTGTATCAATTTTCACCTTATTAAAATGTTCATATAATGTCATCCAAGTAACAATGAAACAGTTTTATTGTGTGTGAAAAGAACCTCCCATAATGTATATATATAAAGGTGTTTATAAAAAATTAATTTTCTTTTGTCTATTGCTTAGCCATGTTTGATACAACACTATGAAACGATGGTTCGCTTCATCGGGACCAATAATTGACTTTAAAAAAATACAGAGCATAAAACAGCCACTAGCAAAAAAGTAGCAAAAATCATTATTGTAATAAAATACTTGGTGGGTTTTAGACGATATTCAAGGAAAACATTTTATTTATTGAGTCGAGCTTTCGAACAGTACTCTGTTCTTCATCAGGACAAATAAAAATAAAAATTAAAAGACAGGATTAAGATGAGAAACAACACGAACTGAAAAATAGTTCACTGTAATTAAAACAATAAAATGTTGTAACGGTGTTAATTGGTTCCCTTGATGAATTTCTCGTGCAGGTTATGTTTAAAAAACGGGACNATGAGAAACCACACGAACTGAAAAATAGTTCACTGTAATTAAAACAATAAAATGTTGTAACGGTGTTAATTGGTTCCCTTGATGAATTTCTCGTGCAGGTTATGTTTAAAAAACGGGACTAGTGTTGAGCACCAAATGGAGTTGATTTTGACCCCGACGTTAGTATTCATTTTGTCTGCTTCTAGACATCTTATGTATAGAAATTCTTTGAATTTTCGCTTGTATTTCCGTGGTTATAAAATACTACTGTGTGGGCGAGAGCACTGATATGTAAGAGTACGCTGATTCACGTGCATTGCTCATATTTCATCGAATTCAACATTTTTTTAAATAGCAATGCCCAAATATCTTCATGAAAAAGGAACATCTAATTTCTCTCCCAGGAAAGTAAGTGAAGAGGGCTGAATTGAATTGATTTTGCTTAATAGACGGCCATTGTAAATTTTTTTATTTTGGTTCATCGTCTTGCCATTAGCATATCTGCTCGAGGGTCTTGAGTCTTGACTGTCCCAGTTCCGTTGAAAATGAAAAAGGAGATGAAACGAGAAAAATGCAAGTTTTCAATTTAAGGCCGGATCCAACTGACTGAGCAGCCTGGGCCTGTAGTGGGATATTTTACTATTACTAGCATTTTTCTTCTTCCCAGCTTTTGCTCCATCAAGTTTCCTTTCTTCAAATCCAAAATCCATTATTCATGATATTTCATCAGATAGAATTGAATGCTTGAAGCAATAAACTTTTCTATTGAAAATGCAGATTCTGGCTGGATGATGGTAGTTAAGTGCAAGCAACATATAAATATTTATGTCTATACTGCTATATCATCATCCTCAAGGCGTTTCGTATTTAAAGTCAATAGTGATTGTCTCGTTGATTGCATTTGCATCGGATCAACATTGTACCATTATTCGGATATAGCGGATTTAAAAATCCATTCCCTTTTTCTTTTCTCCAAGCTTAATAATAATAGTGCAAACTCAGCTTTACTTAACTAACCAAATGCATCTGGCTTTCTCCATTTCAAGTTAGGCCATGGCCATGCGGTGATATATAGTTAAGCTAAGTAATAGAGAAGCCATTCGAGCTAGGAGACTGAAAGAATTTATCAAATCATTATTCATTGTCTTCAAATTTACAACATTTACGACCATCGCTGTAAATAGAGACGCAGAATCCTAAGCCATATATTTTGGTGACAGCCGTTAAGGTTGTCTAAATGATGATACTTCAACGAGGTGACGTTGAGGTAAAAGTTTGAATAAAAATCTGTTTTCATCGTAATATAAAGATAGAATCAGAAATTGTAACAATGAGCTTTAGGAGAATAATGACCAACCTTTTAATCTAAATATCTTACTGATCCGGTCCTTAGTAACAATAATATGTTCTTCATCGACACCACATGCGCACATCTATCTACTGAAGTTGCGTTGTTGAAATTCACTATAATTTAGCTTTCGAAATTTGCATTTTTCAATCGAGAACAAATCATTTACCAGAGAAACCATTAAAATTGGAAGTATTTTATACAGTATTTTTATTTAGTGAAGAACATTTGGTTTAGCAATAATTCGTTACTATTTGTTTCCTTATTAAGTTATTGCTCCAAAGTTATTCTCCAATGGCCACATTGAGTCATCCTGCAACAAATAGCGAAGTTTCGTTAAACTTCTGAAAACGGTCAAAAATAGGTAAAAGTTCAGTTCAGTGTCTATAAATTGAAGATTCTAAGATCAATTCCAGCATTTTTTCCCATGTCAATTTCGCAATCGAGAATGATATTAGCGTCGTAGCATCTACAAATAATTAAATACAATTTTGGTAGTGTGATACCTAATGTCTGAGTAGTATTCTCCTATTTCTGGTTCTATCTCAGGGAAGAAGCTGAATTAAGCATGATATGTCGCTCGATGTAAATTATCAATTTTCTATCGATATATATTGATATGCAAAATCTGAGCAACTTCACTGAATTTAACTACGTAATGTACTTTTTAATTTAAAGGAGTAAGGCTCTTTCCGCAACAAAATAGAAGTTGTCTGCATGAAAATAATTTTTGTTGTTGTTACCCCTAGTAGTCTAGTGACTTCAAGTATGCAGGTACTGTGGCAAAGCAGAGGCAAAAAGCACGTAGTAAAAGTATTCACCTTTAATTCTTCGATACGTACCTGAACTGCAGTGATTACAAAATGAATGTCGGCAATGACCTTAAATGACGTCAATTTCAAGAGATTTACTATTCCCAAAAGAATTGAGAGCGCAATTGTAGCATGCTTTTGCTTTTAACATACATAACCCATTTTAAATTGGCTTCACCCAGCGAGAATCGTACCTTCCATTATTCATGATATCCAATCCTAAGGAAATGCAAAGTAGAAAAATAGAAACCTCACTATGAATTCAAACGACTTCCTTCAAAGTCAATAGAATGGGGAATCTGATCTGAAAAGACGAAACGCTGCTCCTATTACCTTTTTATAATTCATCAATGCTATGGCAGTACCACCATCAACACTTTAAATAGTGACTTTCTATTCTTTTATTTTTCTGATTAGTACAATAAGTCAATCAAAAGCGAGGCTGGAACGATTTATGGTTTTTAAAATATTTAGCTTATATTGTATGCGAAAGTATAGATTTCTCTATATGAGCATGACCAATGCCTTTAATTCCTAATAATTTAGAAAATGCTGTCGATTTCGATATTTTTTCTTTCTTTCTCAATTCTTTTAAATAGGAAAACAAACATGGATCTAAACGCCGTTGATTTTGCCGTTACGCCTTTATACACATTTAGATAAATCTATTTTATTTTGTATTGGGAAATCTTGTGCAACATAATATAATGTATTGTAGAGTATTAGAAAGCCGTTCATAATTCGATATTTTCCTAATCAGGCGTAAAATATTACAAACGTTCCAGTTGCTTTAATATAGGATATACATATACTTATCAAAGCAGAGAATTTCTACATGACGAAAACCAAATGTTTCGGGAATTTGCTGTGGCATATACCACTGATAAATATTTTATATCCCCTGACTGGAAGACCCAAGATGAAACGAAATAATTATATCGGTTAAACATAAACTTTTTCCGCTTTATGAAAATGAAATGGAGCATAAATTTGAGCGAAATGGAAAATGGCCACTTATGTATATTATTATCCAGAAAGAAAACCCTGGCGTGTCAGTTTTACAAGCATTATTTATCCAAAATTTGCTTTTATTCTTGTATAGTTTTTACGAAACAGAAAAAGTTCGACGGGACAACGTTTACAAAACCAAATGTGTTATCATTGAAAACATTGGAGTAGTGAAGCAATTATTTTATTTATTTGCTTGAACTGTACCTTAAAAAGATACAGCAGTCTCCGAGTTAAAAAATATGCGGTAGTTGATGATGATTCTAAAGCAGACAAAACTGACAAATAACACAAACGCTACCTTGCTTGAAGCACCGTCAAACTTTCCAGAGCGAGAGAGAGATAAAGTGGTGATTGTAAGCTCACGCGAGAAAATTTCAGCGACATTGAAAGAATACTAATGGTTAAAACCTGTTAAAATGTATTAAAGATTTTTATTTTTAATAGGTACAGATGAACCAAAATGAAGCATAAACTGCATAACTTAGTAAATCCTTGAAACCGAGACGTGCCAAAATTTGAGGCATTGGGAATGCAGTTATAAAATTGTCGACTTGAATAATAAACAAAAACAACTCTTACTAGTTACTCTTATCTCGCATCCTCTTTCAGTGTTTACGTCATCCGTTTTCGCTTGCAGTTCCGTTACTGTTTGTCAACTTGGTTGCATATGGTGATATATATATACTGATCAAACTCGATGCCCTTTGTAACAAGAATAAAGTTTTATGTTTCACTTCCACATCCCCAGGTTAAGAATTCTGGGAACGGATTGAGAGAACGGATGTGTTTAGGAAATTGATTGAATCTCCTTTTATCTTCCTTCATTCGTTCACTTCGAAGCGGAGATTAATATATGGCAACTTGAGCTACAACATTTATTGAAGTAACCCTGAACAAAACGAGAGAGACAAGAAAATGCAATGTTGTATTTAAAATATTTCATGTCTTTGTAAGAAATGTTCCTGAAAAGTATATCTCAGAATTTGTAACAAGCGATACGTATTATTTTTGAAAGCGTTATTTATACCATTCACCAATACTTGGACATATCACTAGAAGTAAATAGTTTGAACGATAAATATGTTTAGTCGATATAACAGTGTTCGTTATATCGTTAAATATATATGCAGGAATTTAAAGAAAAGTATATAAAAAATGTAAAGGAGATTACATTTTACAGAATATACGTTGACGATTGTTATTGCCACCTGAACAACCACAAATTGCCAACTATTCTAACCAGAGTACGCCCATCCGGACAGCTGGCTTTTAATCCGTGTTGGAAGAAATGTTTTGTCCCGCCAATTTTTGGTGGAATCAATGGATGAAATGGACG
>VYYJ01004593.1:0-13010 GCA_021029165.1 Cyphoderus albinus
TTCACCTGTTTTTTTTTTTAATTATTCAACCAATTCTTAAATACCTTTAAGAAACAAATTATATCCATGTAAAGTTTACTGTTTACCTTGAACAACCGGAGAAAAACTCGATATAAACCATAAAATTACAGAGAGCGTCAGCCTCATTGTTCCAAGTAAATTTCAACAAAATTAACTTGCGCAGATTTTGTTTAGATTAAATGTAATATTTCTCCGGATATTAGATAATGCAACTGTGCGCGGAAATGAAGCACATTATAGAGCCAGAGAATTCTCACGGAGAAAAGAAGAAAATTATTCACGGACTAGAAAATTATTATTACAGTAATAATATTTCTCACGGACTCAACAAAAAAATTATTCCTGACACGAATAAAATGTAATTTTGAAAAGTTTTTTTTGCCATTTCCTTAATTACATATTAGATTATGAACCAATAATTCTAATTGAATTTAACTATTTCCTATCACGAAACCAATCAATGAACCATTTTTTTGCCGATTTTTGAATGTAGTATGTAGCTTATTTAATATTGTCCAAGTCATAAATACATAACACAATGCATTCAGAATCCGTCGCAAAGATTTGGTGTTAAAATATTACATACGTATGTTTTTAAAATAAAAATATTAAATAATAATAAATTAGTATCAACAAAAACATATTGGATCTCAACATGCTACATATTTTGATTGTCGAGCGTTAATTTGGTAGCCGCATATGATATCGCATGTCGAGAAAAATTATTTATACACATTAATAAAGTTACAATAGTACTTGTTTTGTGATGTCAATGAAGTTTGGATTTAAAATGGTTAATATTTACATTTTTCCGATGAAATAAATTTGTTGGTCGCATGTTAATATCTACATACAATATTTGAACGGTTAATTAATTTGCGCATGTCAGTTTATTAGAATCTTTATTACAAGTGCAGAGTTTGTTGCAAACATACATACATATGTACATACTTGATTTTATAGAAATTTAATATTATTATTAAGCACGAAAATTTAGCATAGTTGCAGAAACTGTTTTAAATTGATTACTTACATTCCTCTATACAGTAATTGAATATAAATTTTATTTGTTCGGATGATTATAATATACATACTTATTTTCAAGGAAATCTAATTTTACTTAAGTTCATCAAGCAATTATAGCCTAAGCCTAGAATTGGTATTGAAACCAAGTTCTACTTTAACTTACTTTATTATACAGGCTCCATAATTTTTTTCCTAGTTACTCCAAACAATTTATACCTCACAATTCCCTTCCAGTGTAATGCAGCTCCACAAATCCACGTCCACCTGCAAATTCTCCGAGTCGAACAAAGATGGAAAGTACGATATCATTGTAGTAATTGACATTGCTCGCTTTAGGCTTTCTGTTTTGGCAATAGTTTCAAACGATTGATTTTCCACTTACAGGTAAACGGTGGAAAATTTCATGACAAATATCAACTGTAAAGTAAACATTTCCTTTTCCAAAAACATCGAAATCATGGTTGCATTACGTATGCATGTAATATAATATATTGGAATTTGGAACAAAATGAGTTTCAAAAATATTTATAACAATAGCAAATTGATTGTTTGGTTAATGACTAAATCACAGTAGGTGAAAGTGGTAGCCGTGGTCACACAATAGAAGCCGCCCACGTGAAAACTGATGGGTGCACATGACCTGTTAAATTTTTGATTCAGCTTGAAACTTTTTGCGCGTAGTTGCTTAAGGCTCACTGGTGCAGTTGGAATAACTTTGCCCGGATTTTCCCCATTCTCAGCGGAAGCAGCGGTTTCGCCATTCTCTGCAATTGCTTTCATGTCCATTTTTTTCTGGGCCGACTGGGATTTCAATGACGCAAAGATTTCCTTCTTGTCGTCGAGGAAATGCAGACCCACTTTGTTCCATCCATTGACCATGTCCGTCAGTGAATCAGATGCGTCACCAGCCGCGGGGTACATGAGGAACGCGTAGGTGAACCCCATAAAGACACTGAGAGGCAACACGAGGTAGGCGACGATGGGAATTTTCCCGTAAAGTGTGAGAGACCCGTAGGTGGTGATGACTGATCCAAAGAAGGCGCTGACGTTTGTTCCAAAAAATGCAAATTTTGCATAGGCATCGTTGAACTGTACCATAAGAACCTGCACCGCCCTATAATAGGTGTGACGCTTCATTGGGCGTTTTTGTTTTTTGCCAGGGTTGTACAACATCAATTCCGTCCAGCGCGAAATACTATTCGCAATTCCGAACCAAGTGAACGAGTGGAATAAACTGCCACACCAGCACATCCAACTCAAATACATTTCCAAGAACGCAAAAGGTAATTTAGCGATGAAGGATCCAGAGGGGTTCAAAATTGGCGCCAGGAAGGAATAAATGAAATTTCGGTTTCCGGAGAAAAAGAGAAAACATGGACCTTGGAAGCTCCCATTTCCAAGGCCCACTAGCATGAAAACGAAAATATTCTGGCCGAAGCGTTTTGTCTTGCGAAGTTGTTCCGGTGTTGCTGGATTTTCAATGTTGGTTATTTATTTAGTTAATTATTAATTAGTAATAAATTATTTTTTGTATTATGAAAGTTTTTTACCTTTGAAGAGTTTATCAAAGTTGAAGTAGTTTGTGCAAAATCCCGCAATTTCGTGGGTTCTCGGTAAGTAGTTGTGGATATTTGTAAGATAGTAGACAAACGAGATTGAGTAGAACATCTCAATCACACACTTTTCCGGGGGAATCTGTAAGATTGAAATAGATTCGTAGAGACGGTAGAGAATAAAGACGGTGTAGAAAGCCGCGAAATAAAACTGCAGTTTCCAGCGCCAAATTACGAATTTTGATTTAGAAACTTCGAGACGAGTTTTGTCCTTATTCCAGCGAATAGGATGAGTGTCAAACAATGCTGCTCCTTTGAGCAGAATACGGTAAGTCTTTGAGGTCAGTTTGTGCATCATTTTGAAAAGGTTTTTTTTATTATAAAGTAGCCCCAGAAATAAAAAAATGTGACAAAACAAAGTCCGAGCAGCTGCCCTGTAACAAA
The DNA here is from genome assembly GCA_021029165.1 of Cyphoderus albinus. NCBI lineage: Eukaryota > Metazoa > Arthropoda > Collembola > Entomobryomorpha > Paronellidae > Cyphoderus > Cyphoderus albinus. The sequence goes on from VYYJ01004593.1 coordinate 3,045, forward strand.
GAAAATGAATATTGAGTGGAAAAAACCAAGTGGTTTTACGATGGATATAAAAATGTCAAAGTCGAGAAAAGAGTTTTCTCTCGATCCTTGAAATGAAGTATATAAAATACATATATAAAACTATAGCTCTAACATAATTACACAAATTACCTCCTTATTCACGCTTCCTCGCAAAAAACTGGGTTGGTGGAAACAAACGAGTCCCAATACCAGTAGCAATTAAAGCATTCGCTACTCTTCACCTGCATCCTTCAAATACACAAACACTTTTTGATGACGAATTTTTAATTGATTGGGATAATTTGAAGAATGGAATTTTTATAATTTGAAGCAAGAAAGTATTTCTCGTATCGTATAATAAATTACTCCGGTTCTACTAACTTCGCAATTATAAACATGAACAGAGCACAAGTAGGAAACACAGGTGTTCGTTTCTGAAATGCTAAACAAGTATAATTGCGTAGCCTGCACAAACGGAATTGTACATCCATTTTCGCGACGGTTTTTTGAAAACAAAAAACATTGTCGGAATATTTTTGTAAATTAGATATGAAAATATGAAACCTTGAAAAGTAATGCACCCGCAATTAAGTTAATGACAAACCGTTTGACCGCTGAATTTCGGCTGTCCAGTTCAACTGTGACAGTTAAACTGTCAAGTTTTACTTGGATGTATAAAATCGGACCCTACTTTATTTTGAGATTATTGGAAATTTATTCATGTTGCTAATCGTGCATTAATCATTCACGTTAATTTCTTTTTCTTCGAAGAAAAAAAGCAGCATTCCAAACTCAGCGGAGATTATTACTAGGTACAATGAATGCACATTTGGCTGCATTATGTGCATACGTTTACGTTTTGAGTATAGTGGCATTGTTCTGATGCATATAATAAAACAAAAAACAATTGCGTTAGTAATGTCAGAAGTATTTAGGTACAGACATATTACATTACCGCGTCAAATTGCTTTCGCATAACTTATGTTTTTGAATGCATTATTTTCCACTTGGAATAATTCGAGAAAAAGTTGTAACGTAACAAAATTTTGTTACCCATTTTGACTTTGTTCGACGGAAAATTACCTTAGGTAAAATTGGGCAACAGAAAATGCGTCTCATAACTATTTATATTTATGAATATGGTGAAGTTCTCATAGTCAAGACGTCAAGCATTTTTAAGAAAATGATTTTTCCTGTATGTTTTGATTCTCTCCTCGCATCACTCAAATCATACGTACATACGTAAACCTCGTGGCCACATTGCGAGTTTCTGAAGTAATTGTGATCATGACCATGATCAATGTTTCGATTCAAAATATAAAAGTCTCTACATAACATACGTGCATGACACATTTACGGTGTCCAATTAAATTTATAATTTGGAGAGGTCGAAAGATTTAGTAAAACTCTTGCTGGAGCTGTGTGTCAAGAATGACGATGACGACCTCATGTATGTTAGAGATTACATACACACAATAAAAATACTCACACAATATAATTTTATGTGACCATTGGATTTAAGAAAATCAAAATATTCCAACTTACTCTTAAATATCTATGATACATACGTAGTAGCAATTCAGCAATTGTTTACTTATGACTTACCACCAGTATGTTTGTAACTTGTTTTCTTCGTTCGTACGCGAAAAGCAATTATTCGCGAATTAGCAATTTTGAATCATGTAGGGAAGGAAAAATACTGTTCATGCAAGACACAAAAATATCAGCACAGCGTGGGACGGACATTATTACCATTTCATTTTGTGCTCAGTTTTTATATCACAATAATAATTACATTAACGACAGATGTGCTCACATTCTCATATAAACGTATGTACACAACAATATTTCAGTGTCGAAATTTCAAAATTCAGAGAAAAGGTAAAATATAAAAGAACCTTGCGTTCCCATATCCAGACACATTTTCAATTTGCCTGTGAACCTGAACTGAACTGATTAACCAGGTTAGAAAATAAGTTTAATATGGAGGCAATTTCAGTACAGAATAATACATCTACCGCCGATATCGAACCACAAGCAGGTGGACAGAATTTCATGGTGGTTACTGGTGCCCTCACATTCTCGGTTTTTGCACTTACCTATTACCTACAACAGAAAAATCGTCGTGGAAAAGGAAAATTTAAGGCGATTCCTGAAGTGCCCTATTTGCAGTTTTTCCTGTCGGCTTTGAAAAATGGAAAAGGTGAGACATTTAAAAAAATATTTAATAATTTCATCAATCACTTAATCGTCCCAATGGCCAATTTAATCGTTACAATTTTTATCCTAAAACATTTATAGATTTGCCCCGAATTCTACAATCACTAACTGAGACATACGGTGATATAGTGAAGTTCACGTTGTTCGTGCCATGGTTCCCGTGCGTCATAGTTAATAATGCAACAATGATTCAGGTAATATATTCAGACTTAATTTTGATTTCAGTGATTTGATTTTACTTCTTCGTATTTTTATTTTATTTTTTTGTAAAAAAGAAATTGCTCACATCTAAAGAGCATCTTGGAAAGGAGCCGATGTTGTACAAAGCTGCGGCCGGTTTTAGTCCAATGAAGGATGGCTTGGCTTTCTCTGACAGTATTGAAATAACCAACTAAATTTATTTTCAAGATTTTTTTAAAATTTTTACAAAATTGAGTTTTATGTGTATCACAGTGGAAATCTGGAAGGAACATAGACCACCGCTGTTGAAAGCGTTTACAATGGCGGGTCTCAAATCGTACATTCCCATCTGTGTCGAGCATGCAACTCAACTAGCCATCGATATCCAGAGCAGTCTTGGAGCAAATAAAATCGGCGTCGTGGATTCCGGAAGACTTCTCAGGGTTCATGGCCTTCGTGTAATTTCAGGTTCGTCAAATGTTGCGCAGAGTGTATAAAACAAATCTTTATAAACATTGTATGAACAAGTTGTGGTAAATAATGTTTTTCAGACGTGACCTTGGGTAAACTACCCGACACAAAGGAGCAGCAGGAAGAAAATCTACAATATATCAAGGATATCCACACATTTAAGGAAACAGTGGCAGATCTTTTGTTTAAGCCTTACCTTCTCTACCTGAAGCCACTGTGGTGGGTGCATCCAAACAAACGTGCTCTGGATAAATGTGTCAATGGAATCAATAAATATTTCAATCAGGTAAATATTAATGGAAATCATGATAATGGAAATTTTTAAAAATCAAAATTTCCAGTTTTCACTGAATAATTTTATGTTCCTGCAGATAATTAAAAACTACCGAGTTGTTACTAAAGTCAAGCAGATTTCCGAACAAGAGAAAAAAGCGCAGCAGGGTCAATTCAATCTGGACTACAACGACCCCAAAAATCAGGGTGCAGCATCTGAAGCTGAGACAGCGAGGAAAAGCATAGTGGAGATGATGATCGAGAGTGGATTCACAGACGAAGAAATTCTATCAGAAACTTGGACCATGTTTATTGCCGTAATGCGTTTTAAAAATATTTAACTAACATGGGCAGGATAGCCTATTTTAAATGGAGAGGATATGGCTTGCTACATAATGCAGTTATGAATTATTTAGGCACACGACACCCCACCAAACGCCCTCCACTTTTTCCTTTACTACATGGCAATTCATCCCGAGCACCAGGAGAAATGCCGTCAAGAGGTAGACGAGTGGTTCCAAAAAACCGATCTGAAAAACATGTCGATTCAAGATGCCCACGACCTGAAGCACACGGAACGTTGTATTAAAGAATCAATGCGAATTGTTCCACCTGTCACCACATACGCAAGATACTCAAAATCCCCACTGAAGTTACGTGACGATGTTCAAATTGACCCAAACACGGCCATTTTTGTGTCACCTTGGGCTCTCCACCGTAATCCTGAGTATTATCCCAATCCCGAGAAATTTGACCCGGATAGGTTTTTACCCGAAAATGCGGAGAAACGAAGTCGCTATGCGTATCTGCCCTTCTCTGCTGGACCCCGTGATTGTCTCGGTATTATACTATTACAATTGTATACATATTTTAAATTTTTACTCAATTTAACACAATTAATGCGTTTTATTCTAGGATGGAAATTTGCACTCATTGAAATGAACATTTTCGCTGCTTACGTCCTCCGCCATTATGAAATTAACTTCCTTCGTGACGGCATGGACAACATGAAAATTGAGTTCCGATACTCAATGGCGACCGAACCCGAAATTAGATTCACCTTTGCCAAACGAAACCACGAGATTCCAAAATTTTGATTTCATTTTTATTCGTAAAATTGACTTATAAACTTTAGAATTGATTTTAAATCTATTGGTGTGAAAAAGCTTTGGCACATGTTGACCTTTAGTAAATTTTAAAAGTGTTTACATTTCGGTGGTTAAAATTCGAAAGCTTTTAAGTTATTTATTTGTATTGTACATAATATTCATAGGGATTCTTGCAATACATAAAATCAATTCGTCTTTCACATTGGTCATAGCATTGGAAAACTGGAGCATTTGTGAAATTTAGAGAAAATTGCTATTATTATTGCTATTATTTAGCAATTTCATGATAGATTTATGGACACACAACGAAGTAAACAAATGTATGAAAAATAGGTTAGCGTAAACTCAGATATCATTGTGTTATGGTACGTAGGTCTTCTTGAATTTATCGCTTTTCCTCTACATGAGCCATTAATTTTCTACCGTTCATAATTACCAATGGCTAAATTTATATATAATCCATCAATCGATAATAATCAAACTACATAAACTTTTGAGAATCTTTAAAAAATAAAAAAGCTAAATTGAGTGAATGAGGCAAATTTTCCTGACCTGAGTAAGTCAATATATTCTTGACTTTCTAGCACAAAAATCACCAATCGAATACACCGTGGTAATCTCGTTTATTTACTTCAATATTTAAAAACATAATTCCGAAAACAACATAGCCATAATTTAAAACTTTCCGCTACAGCTTAGATGTCAATCTAGTTAAATTTGTAATGAAGGCAAAATACACTAAAGATAGTAAACCGAAAAATGATTGGCAGGCAAAACATTTAATGATTCCAACATTTCCAACAAAAACCAAACCATTTTCGCAAAGAAAAGGAAAAACCATATTACATAAACACTTTGTAAATAATGAATTCAAAGTCAATCAAAAATTTCAGATCGTCCCTACACCGTAGAGTAGATAGGTACCAAAATAAAAACCAGCATAGGTTAAACGATAAAAAAATATTTTGTAACTGATTTGTTATTTATTTGTTTGGAATTCACAATAAGTGTGTGGGCAGACAACCAAGTAAACAAATTCATCAAAAAATAGGTAGCACAACCCAGAAATATGGTGTTATTATATTACTTGAATTTCCCGATTTTCCATTCCATGACCCATTAATTCGTTTGCGGGCATAATCACCACAGGCTAAAATCATATCTAATCAATCAACTTCATCAACTTCACATAATAAACTACATAGAGTTTTAAGGATCGATAAAAATGTAAAAAAGAAGATTGTTTGACTCAGGCAAATATTCCAACAATTATATTCTGCTACCTGAATTTATTAAGTTATTGGTATATAAGAGAATGGAAAATTCTCATTTTCAAAACAACTTAACGACTTTTATAATTCAACCTCAATTATAAAAACCAATTATAATTAACAGGTAATTATTTGATTGGAGGTAAGGCTAAACTTGTTTGTTAATTGGATATGAAAATATTTAAATCTTATAATCCTATATAGCATTGATATCGATTTCATTTTGAATTCTATTGATTTCAGTTTCACTTCTGGACAAACATACTGTCTTTTGAACTATATCAAGAAGCTCAACTCTCTATGTAGTTGCGTTGCAGGTGCGAAGCCTCAGAAATGAATTAAAATGCTAATCGCACTGAACTTGAAGAAATTTGTCTACTACAGTTTGAAAATCGGCGGCTTTGTCACAACGCCACTTTTCAAAAATGCTGAAAGTGGAGTTGGAATGATCTTTGATAGGGGAAGTACCGGAATCCGCGTGGCCACCGAGAATGAAAAAATATTTCAGCTGAGAACCTATCTGGTTTTGTTCTACCTGGCTTGTACTTTCACCCAATTTGGTTTTGCTCTCAAACAAGAAATCTCAATTACAGAAATTGTGCGCAGCCTTTTGTACACGGAAGTTCTCGGATTCAACGTCGTCCTTGCAATTGGTCACTACCTTCGGCGTCATGAATTGGTCAATCTATATAATGGATTTTTGAAATTTGAGGAAAATCGCAATCGTAAATAAAAATAAAAATATTGTTGCATTGTAAAGTCAACCTATGATGTAAAAAATTTGCATGATTTTTTGACAGCGTATAATTGGACGCCATCAGATAAATCTTTTAAGTGGATGACAATCGTACAAAAATTCTATTTCGCTTTCATCGGCGTCGGTGCGTTGTATGGGATTGGCTCGCTCACAACAGCATTGCAACTCTACTCGCTCTGCTTTGCTGGAAGCTTTGGCTACTTCTTGATGACTCCTTGCATTGACCCGGGCCAACCTTGGATAGCCTACGATATTCTGCTTAGAATCTCTCTTACACTCTTCACTACTTACTGCACAATGCATTCTCTGGCCTGCATTTCTCTCGAATCCTGCATGTGGTCCTCCATGCATTGTTTCTGCTTCAACGCATATCTGCACTTGTTAGGACGAGACATTCGAATGCAACCTAGTTCCAAGACGATTCGACTATTCAAGGAAATCCAACTTTTGGTCGCACATTACAATGCAACCCATGGAGGCACACTTTCCATTGGATTAATGCATGTTGTCCTGCGAACCCTAATTTTCTCCATGTATGTGGTGCTAGGATTCAAAGATATTTTCCCCCTACCTGAAATCATATTCTACGCGTACATGTCAATGGGCACAATAATAAATATTGTTGTTTGTGACGGCTCTATTAAGTCGTCCGTCTATACTCTCTCGATTGAGGTTCTGCGTGCCTGTAAACTGTCCGTGTCATTCATGCGGAATCCCATCGATCGCAGATATATAAGGGCACTGCCACAACTCAAAATAATTCTAGGCAAGGTAAATTTCTTCGAAAAATGTACGCCATTAGTAATGGTAAATTTCTCTATTACACAGGTTGTCAATTTGCTCTTGATTTAATTTTTGTTTTGTAGCTTAAAAATTACCAACAAAATTCTTGAAAAAATATTCATTACGTGAAATTTATTTTAATTGTAATTCAAGTCATACTTAGTTATTGTATATATTTAAAAATGTATGTAAACAAATGTTTATATAAACCCAGTTTTGCATTCTAACTGGACGTAGATATTTTTTTCAAACAATGTATAGTACTTTGGAAAAATAAAAACGCTGCATGATTTCAAATTAAAGCAAGTCATTCAATTGCCATAAATTCAGTTTTAAATTATGTATAAGATAAAAATTGATTAAATTGAATGGTTTTCGGGAAGACTCGATGCGATGTTAGAATGAAATATTTGTATTATATAATTATACTATGGAATACTGTCTTCATTACCAAATTATTTAGGCATAATTCTAATTGAATATTTGGAATATTTCCATTTCATTTTGTGGTAATAACACCACTCAATAACCGCAACCTTGGCTTCAAGCTCTGTTGTTTCTCGGCCTGATTTTTTCATTTGCCATCATTGATTGGCATAATAACTTCCAACTTCCACAGAGAAATCATATGATAGATAATTATTGTAGCTTACAATTCAAATTCGTAATCAATATTACCTTAGTTAAACACCTGAATTAAATTTCATTTATTAAATTCATGGTACGTATGCCAAACAAAGCTCAATATTTGAAGCCTTAATCAAAATGATAATCCACAAAAGAACAAAAACCCTTAGAAAGGCAACATAAAAAAACATTCAGCCGAAAAAATAACGGAAGTAATAATGATTTCAAAATTCTTAATGTCTTTAATCAGATAATGCTTTTATTTACAACTTTATTAGCGACAGTTGTCTACTTTCGACATTCAATTGATTAACCAAGACTATGTGGGTCGAAACACAATAGAAATAATATTTTTTATTATATTAGAAGCAAATTGACAACTTGAGAGAAAGAAAAGTCCAGCAGAACAAGAGGCGTATTCCGGTCAAAGTAAGCGGCTCTTCCCAGAATGATCTTAAGAATGGGCATAGCCCTCATAAACCTACGCTGAAGTGGATTCGCCATGAAAAGCACCGATTTTTTTGTCGCTTCGAGCACTTCAGTGGAGGTGACGAAGATGGAAGATTTAATGGCTCCATCACAAAGCACAATATTGATAGCGCAACCCATCGCCAGGTAGGAGTAAAGCAGAAGCTCGGGCAGTGAAAACACGTCGTTGAATCCGATGACCACGTAAAGTGCAAAAATGAGCACATGCAACGAAATGTACATCAATCCTATTGAGAGAATTCCTCCATGAATTGCGTTGTAGTGTGTGACTAAAAGCTGGATTTCTTTGAATAATCGAATCGTCTCATAACTCGGCTTCTTCTCCACGTCCCTTCTAAGAAGATGCAGATACCCGTTGAAGCAGAAGCAATGCATCGGTGACCACATGCTCGACTCAAGAGAAACGCAGGGAAGCAAGTGGACGGTCACATAGCCATTGATTGCAGATACGAGGAATCGAGTCAGGTAATCACGAGTTGTCCATGGCTGCTGGGGATCGACGCAAGGCGTCATTAGAAAATGACCAATATTTCCAGAAAAGCATGGAGAGTACGCTTGGAAAGCGGAAGTCATTGTCGCAATGCCGAACTCCGCGCCCACTCCGATGAAAATGAGGTAGAACTTTTGAAGCAAGGTCATGCGCTTATATGATTTATCTTGTGGCGTCCAGTTGTCAGCTATTAAAGAAAAAAAATTAAATTCGTTTACATAATTGAGTTCAATAATGAAATTAATCTTGTTAAATATTAATTTTTACTTACGATTGCGCTTTCGCTCGAATTTCAAAAGTCCATTGTACAAATCGACCATTTGAAAACGGCGTTTGTAGTGACCAAATACAGTAATGAAATTGCTCCCCAAGACCTCCGTGTACAGCATACTCCGCACAAGGTCCTGAACCGTGATTCCTTTTTTAATGGCGAAAGCCAGTTGCGTAGATGTGATACCCACGTAAACCGCGGAAAAGAATGTTTTCACCCGGAATTTCCTGTCGTCCTCGGTGGCCACACGGATTCCGTAATTTCCCCGCTCTTCTCTGGTACCCTCCTCGATATTTCTGAAGAGCGGTGTGGTGCCAAGGCCTATCACGTTGAACATGTAGTAAATAAACTTTTTCAGGTCGAGTGCAATTAACATTTTGTATTTTGATTTTATTTATTTCAAGTAATGATGAACTTAGTTTGAATGCCAAATAATTTTTCAAGAAAAGCACAAAAAGCACATAGCACTTGCAAGAACAGTTTCTCCAAGTAAAATGTGAAATGTAAAGAGGCAAGCTTTTCCAGTGTTTCTTTGTTTTATTTATCGAACCGGTGGATTGATGATATCGAATTTATTTTCCAGAGCTCTTTCGCAAACCTATAATTAATGTAAGAAAATACGGTTCAATAGAGCTGTATTGGAGCATACATTTTCCTTGCAGGTTTCAATCAAGGCGTAGTTTACACAAAAGGGGAAGCCTGACCTACGTATTAGAAATAATTGAAAAATGTTTTAGTTTTCAACATGAAGCGAAAACCTACTCGGTGAAAAACCGCATAGTTTATCTTTGTGTTGGTTTAGCTTAGCTAGCCCAAAATGTTAGCGTATTTGCATTGTGAAAATATTCCAATCTTTAATATTGTTTATTAAGACAAAGCAATAAAGGTAGTAAACTTTTCTCTTATTTTAAACACTTCTGCCTGAAATAATTACCTGAGGTTAGTTCAATGTTTGTTCAAAAAATTCAATCGGTTCATATTTTAAATGAAAATTGGTAACAACAAAATAATTGTCTACTTTTACA
>VYYJ01004594.1:0-13008 GCA_021029165.1 Cyphoderus albinus
ACAATTTCTTGCATAAATATGTAATGATGTGTTTGTATTCCTATTGCTATTGAATATTGATTACTGTATTATGCAGTGCATATACATATAGACTAGTCTATGTGTTTGTATTCCTATTCGGTATTAAATTTTGATTACTGTAGCTTATAACTATGAGTAAACCGTACTTAATCCATACGTTTGTACGTTGGTATGGCAACGGGCAGGATTTTCTACCAGCAAATGTAATAATAATGTAAAGAAAGAAAATTTTCCGTGATTAATGTCAGTCGCTTCAAGTATGCAAGTGACAAATGCAATCCAACAGATACAATCGTTTACTTTCATTATAACAAGCGACAGCAGATCGGAGATACTTCCATCAATACTACAACAAACAGCGGCTCTGATCATCGCAGGATTTGCTTTCAAGTCCTACTATGCATTGTTGCTAGTACGAAGTATGAAAGCATCTCGAGCCGAGCCTCGAGCCAAATTTATCTTCAAAGCCAAGAAACGCTTGCATATTCGCGAGACGGCGCTAGGTAATAGTATGCGTTGCGTAGTTTCGTACCAGTACATATATACAAAAGAAAAAAGCTTAGAATTTGCACATGCTCGCCATTACTATACAATTATTATGATTACACCTGCAGTGTTTGTTACGATCCTGTTGCCAAGTGTTAACGCAAAATCGCCCTTTGTTTCCCCTTTCTTCAAACAAATATTTCTTTTCTCTTTGCCACAATGTTTTGTTGAAATAGGTTTTAGGTATAAGAAAATTATTCAAAATGCAAAGTTGCAAGTTTACCAGTTTACATTGGATGATATATTAGTACTGCGAATAGCGTAGATTTATTGTGACTCAATACTTCTTGATCAAATATTTTTTCAAAATTTCAACGCAAACCGCATTTTGGTCGTTAGTAAATGAAGAAGCCTTCAAAAAATTGTTTCTCATTACATGACAACCTTGAATGAGAAACTTCATGCAAAGAGAGAGAAAAATTAAGAGAACAAATTTCTAACAAGAGCAAAAATAAGTAACGATGTATCATTTCTAATAACAATGATCAATAATTATGATTACCACTAATAACGGTTATTCTTCCTCGCAGTATTCTATTTAGAGAGAAAAGTGAGCATTTTTTTGCTCAGCTGCTTTATTCTGTTGAAACTACCAAAGAGAGCAAAGTTTGATGCTTTAGTGTAAATAATTCATATTTGTAGCAGCCTCTTGTAGTCACCCTTGTAAAACATTTTAAAATGCGACAAAGCTCATGTGTCATGTGATGTTGGGTGCATAGAACGCATAAATTGGGTTATTCATATCTCAACTTCCATTCACACAATAATAAATATGCAAGTTGAAATTATATTAAAGTACAGAACAAATCAAAAGTGAAATATTAAACAGCATAAAAAATTATCATGTGCTTCGGTGTAAAATAATATCATAATAATAATAACATAATAATATCCGTACAATAATTGGCAATTAATGATTAACAATGAAAATTATATAAGATAATGTGTGAATAATGTTTTCTTGTACAAATATATGATGATGTATGTGTTTATATTTCTAACTATTGATATTGAATATTATTGATTACTGTATTATGTTACTTACTTTGTGTAGTGAATTAATTAATGAATTGAATTAATGAACAAATAAGCTTTATCAGTTTTAGAAAATGAGATAATATTTCTATTTAAATTAAATGTTTTATCAATAGGGATGTGCCTGTCACCAAATTCCAAATTGACATATTTTTTTTGACATTTTCGTGACATTGACATTTTGACATAAAAATTTGATTTTTGTCAAAAATGTCAAGAAAATCACATTTTTTTGCAAAATATATTAAAACGTTTTACATTTTGTAACCAAAATCTTTCAGCTTTGCTATGATTTATATATTTTATCTCCAATTGTATCATTTTAAGTCGAATTTCTTGAAAATAGTTATCAAAATTACACAAATTAGTAAGCCTTGCTACCTAAGGTATATTCTAAAATGGTATAACACCAGCATTTTAATATTATTTATCAGCTTTTGCAGGAAAGTACATGATTATATAGCGGCTTTATATTTTACAAATGTGGATATGTGACACTGGCTGATGGTGTCAACTAGAAAAAATAATTTATAATTGAAAATGTAATTTTCATGAAGTTGGATATTTGATTTTGATGGTTTACCTTTCTCCATGAATTGCCGTTTGAAATCTCCCATTTCAATTTCCTCACAACTACGCTGATTGTTTGTACATTTGTTGCTGGTTTTCATGACGTTGCATATTCTCCGAAGATTTCAGTTAAGATGCAGTTCCAGATTTTTGAATTTGTCTTTACTTTGCACACCGTGTTTGCAATGAAAAAACAAGATTTGTAACAATTCTACAATCCAGATTATCAATATTCTTGTCATAAGTAACAATTCTCGTGGCTTCAAATTTTTAGTTTAAATTGGCATGATTGAACAAAATAGTGTAGGAAGGTGTATGTTACTACTTTCACAGTCATTTCCGTGAAATGTAGAAGTTTCTATTGGGTTGTTGCAAATGAAGCAAAACAAAATTTTTGTTTCAACAAAATTATCCCAAATACTTTAGTGTAATCGCCAACTTCAGAGCTTGACAGAAGGATTGAATATAAAAAGTACCTGAAGCCACGTGTTCACCTTGAGTTAAGTTCACCTTCGTAATTTAAAAGGAGAGTCAAAGGCATTGCCAGAACAAATCAATAAAATCTGGGGATTCACTATGATTGGCAAATTGTTTTGAACATTCGTCGAAGCTGATTGGCCAACATGAAGTCCGTTGTACAAGGAATGATCTCACCAGGTACCCTCATGACCGTCTCTAAAATGAAATTTTCAATTAACAATCTTTCTCTGCAATTTTTTTTTTAATGTTAAATAAAATTATTGCACTATATGGACTCATAAATGAGAAACAACAACGTACTGAGAAAAAAGCTAGACAATTTATTGTTTCATTTATAGCTCAGACAACTGTTACATTTAGAAGCAAATGTAAATCGGAACAGGTAATTAACAGAATTAGAAAGAACATACGTTACACATACATATTACATATAATTACATTACATTAGTATATAATCGTAAAATACAATTGACGCAGTATTATTGAACTAATCTAGACATTAAATATCACCCCTGTACACAAGTATGAAATTGATCGACTGTTCAAAGAGGGATTCAATGAAATCCGTACGCGTTGCCTGTGTGAATCCACCCATCGTGCCATACGGAATTCGCATTGGTTTCAGTGCCTTCACCATTCTGAGAGCAATCTTTGTTCTTCTCCGTGGTCGAATGTTGACGCACGAGCGTTTCCATTTTGACTCTAATTTTGAGCTAATCATAGCAACGTTTACTACGATTTCTAAAGTTATTATAATTACTGAAAAGGTAAGGGTGCACAAAACCAAGAAAACAAACTCAAATATTGATGAATATCTCCCGAACCCGCCAACCACGATAAACGTGCATGTAACAAAAACAAAATAAGCACTTGCCAAGTACAAGGAGAAAAGAAAAGAAAGTGGAGTGCGGATCACTGCAAACAAAACATGAATGCATTTTGCTTCGAACAAGACTTGTTCACTAAACTTTTGACGATAGATTATTTGATGTGAAATTTGCAGAAACCGATCAATCAGTAAGTGAATGATTGCCGTTTGTATGAAACCATTGCCCACCTCAGCTACACCTATGTAAACAATAAATAACCGAGCTACGAATTGATACACCGGGTTAACTTTAGTGGAGCAAAGATATTTGAGTAGGTATCCCAGTCCGTCGAGATTAAATAGGACAATCAAAATAGTCGTCGGTACGATGAGAAAATACGTAAATGTGATGAGAGTGAAAAGAAAGATTCCCAAATAATCCAGCTCGCCATTTGGTAAGTAGATTGACCGAAAATGTGTACGCGACTTAGTTTTTTGTTGGTTTATCCTGCGCGTCTCGTATTCGTTCCTGAGGTATGATTCAAAAGATACCATGCTATTTAGGACCATGTACTCGTTTTTGTAGCGGAGATAGACGATAGCTATGATTGGCATTGAGCAAGCCAACCTTGAAAAACAATGCCAAATTTCAGTATCGTGGTTGATATCTCTGACTGAACATGATCACCTTTCAGAAGGACAAGAATACAAGATGGCACATAAATTCCAGCGAGCACAACAAAATTGACGACCATCCAGGGCACGCTGTGGCGCATTCTCGATTCCACACGTAGTTGTTTCCCATCCAGGTCCCAGTACAGCGGACATCGGTATAATATTACATTGTCCGTTACTTTCTGGTAGAGTCGTGTAGTGATGGTACGCGATACACGGAGTGATGAGGTATAGCCTTATAGGAATATAAGGTTAAGGTTGCAGTCGAAAAGCCCATGTTTTTGGGATACTGTATACCCATGTAAAATTGTATCTGTATGCTTGTGATGACAATAAGATAAATTAAATTAAAATTAAAATTAAATTAAATTTATAACTAACGGTGTCAGCAACATAATTGGGAATTGACTTAATAAATGAGATAAAATACAATTAATGAACGACGATTTTTCTTTGCACAGTGAAATAGAAATGAAATGACTGTCTGGCAATGACTATCTGAAGACTGTCTGGACATAAATTGTGGATAGTTAAACCAAGGTCTAGACGGTTTGCGTCATTGGAATTTTCAAATATTTGTTCTTTTTTACATACCCTAAAACTGCCAATATTAGCGGCTACTACTATTACAAATTTGTGGTCGTTAGTAAAATAGTACGTGGGTTGCTGGGCTGTACTGATTTGGACAGCTACTATTAAAGGGTTGTTATTATTATAAGTTTTAAGGAACTACGTATTAGAAAAATTCACTTTAAAATATCCCTTTATTTTCCGTGGAATTCTATGAGGTAGCTGATATCCACCGTTTTGCATTATTTAATTTTCCGAAATGTCAACCATCATTTTAGTTCATCACTATTGAACTTTAAACATTATAATGCAGAAGTGGAGTTTTAGTTGTACCTTCAATGATTGCTTCTTTCTGGATTCTATTGTATAAAAGGAAAAGCATTTACTTTAGTGAACACAGTTTTCTAAGGTATTTTATCAACAGTTGTATTGTTTTAACTCGAACCGAACCAATTTGGTTTTGTGTTCAAATAATCCATAATTGTGATTAAAAATTAAACTGTCTAGTCTAGAGGCTAGAAAAACATTCTGCTTTAAGTTAACTATGCATACTATTGGGTAAACGAAAAAATCCAACTTTTTAAAAACGGATTCGGAGAAAAATATAAAATATAATGTTAAATGTTATTGCAAGCAGCTCACAGAATGCATGGAAATATCGGAAAATAATTATAGGAAAATAGAAAGAAAAGTTAGAACCTAAACAATTCTATATATTTTATTTGGTATATTATACTTTGCTCGCTTGACAAATTCACAATATAGTTGCATAGTTACATATTCATACCAACTTTTTATATTTTACCAAACTTCAGGTGGGGTGTAGTTGTATGTATTTGAATTCCTGTTTGTATTCCTATCAGAAAACACGAAGTATATCCTATTCCTATAATTATCTCGGGCATTCTTCGTTCAGTAACAAAGACTGTTCGAGACCATGTAGAAAATGCTTTAATTTTTAATCACAAAGAGGGATAGTATTAATAATAGGGATTTTCACAATTCGTTTGTATCCGGTACATTTTCAATAACATGTTAATAAATGTCCTAAATAAATGAGTATCGACGTGGTTATAGCAGTTCATGATAAATACCAGAGGTGCGAAACAATCGTCCGGTCCTTTGTTAGTATAGCTGAAAATATTAAACATTTGTTAAAAACATGTTTCCCAGGAGTTTGACAAATCCAGAATTGGCAATACATAGTTTAAGCGTTTAGTAATAGGATAAAGCAAGTGGAATGAAAGAAACTACTTTTTGATATTTAAGATTGAACCTTGTGGGGTTGTGTCATTTTATGGTGTTATCGTCCGCCTCTATAAAAAAGATACACGTAAAGACTGTGGTAAAAAACTCATTTTATCGTTACTCACTGAAATAGCTGTGAGCTAGAATGAAATTCAGCAAGTAGGGCTATAACATAAAATGGTTATTGCAAACATAAAAGAAAGTATTGCGTGCCACATTGTCCGTATTGTTTAAGATTGTGTTCTGTGCATTTACTTACATTACTATTCAGATATCAGAATCAATTTTTTTACTTAAGCACATCAATTTGCATTGTGCTGAATCGCTTAGCAAAGAAAACGTCACGTGAGTTACGCAACGAACGGAAAAATCAAAGCAAGCGAACATCATTTCATTCAGGAACTGAATTTCAGTTTCAGTTGCTCCGCGTTCGTACTAACAGTATGTATTAGATAAATACAACGCCGATGCGACGTACGACGCCGGTGCTACAACTTGCCGGCAAATGCAAGGAGAATGTGCACAAAGAAAATCTTCCGTGATCAACGTTAACGTTGTCTCTTCAAGTATGCAAGTGATGCATGCAATCCAACAGGTACAATCGTTTACCTTCATTATAAGGAGCGACTGCAGATCAGAGATGCCTCATTCAACACTACAACAAACCGCAACTCTCATCATCGCACTATTCATTGTTGCCAGTAAGAACTATGAAAGAGCCTCGAGCTAAACTAATCGTTAAAACAAAGAAACGTTTGCACATTCGCAAAGTTCGACGCTTTCCTCTTATGTACATACAAAAACATAGTGACAAAGGGTTTTTTGCGTGGACAATTTTTCCCCTCATCTCAACAAGTATTAAATGAAAACTCTGTAAGTTTCCCTGGTCTGGTTATATCGGCGCTAATAATATGAGTTACGTAGTTTCACCTGTATGTACAAAAGGAAAAAGCGTACAATCGGTAAATGTATACATACTCATCATTACTATACCATTATTATTATTACACCTACACTGTTTGTTGCGTTACGACCCCGCTCCTGCTGCCTGCTTGCTACCAAATACCAATGCAAAATTCTCCCTTTGTTTCTTCTTTCCTTATACATTTTTTTCTCTTTTGGGACAAATGTTTGGTTGAGCTTGTCTCACAGGTTACATTTAAGATTATTAAAAATGCAAAATGGCAGGTTTACCAGTTTAAGTATCTAAGATACTATGCAAGGTATATAGAAATACTAATGTTATAGATGTTATGCAAGTGCTCGAAATTGCGTAGATTAATTATGACTACATAATTATTGATCAAATATTTTTTTATCCAAATTTCAAGCAAGCTATCTTTGTCTTTAGCAAATGAAGAAGGATTTACCAAAACAATTTGTTTCTCATTAAATGATTTAACCTTGAGTGAGAAACTTCATGCAAAGAGAGAGAAGAATTTAGAGAAAAGAGAAAGGTGCCTCGGTTCAATTATGTAGATGATTGAAATTTGAAATAGAGCTTCCGGTGGTTAGAAAGCATTCCGCGGAACTTAATGTATTTTACATATTAGATTACACATAGAATTAGGATTTGTAGCAGTAGTCTTACAATTAAGTGCACAGTGTAAGGCTTACTCTACAGTCGTTTAGGTGATTGATTGATTGTTTAATGATGCGATGGTTTAACGTTCAGATGACTCATCTCTCTGAGAGGAAGTTTGAGGAAGCATGTATTAACAGAATAAGCAGTCATATATGAAATGCAGCAAATTATTATAAATCGGGAATGTGAAGGTCATTGTCAAGATAAAACGCGTCATCTATTTCAACGCTCGTTCTCACCTCCGTGAAGCTGAAAAGGCACGTTAAACTCCATCTCTGAGTTTGTTTGCATTTCTTTCTTCTCGGCATTGTTCGCTGAGGTAACAATGAGCTTCCCCCGCTGTCAAAATCAAGAGAAGCTTTTCAGTTAGTACATTTTCCCAATAGTTCGCAAAATTGTTGAGTATGATCATGAACAGGTTCAATGCTCTCTACTTCTTGAATGTTTCAATTTGAAGAAGCAGTTGCAAATATCTGCACACACTCGCTCACTCATGATTGCTATCGCAGCGGGCTAGCATTCACATCTTTAGTGTAAAGCAAAACAGTGCCAATTTTAGCTTCGTTCGGTTGAGGGCAGCATACACAGCGTTATGCTAAAGTAAATCCAAATCCTAATTAATTCATGCTTGCACAATGAACTGGGCCATCTCACAAATTAAGTGAATGACAATGCTCAACAACCGTTACAGAGTTCCTTTCTGAATAGCAAAAACGACCTTGAAGTCGGTGAAGTTCTTGAATTGAAGGCATGAGTTGGATGTTCTGTACAAAGCTTGCTGTAGCCAAAACGTAACATGAACCGGAATGTCGAACGATTTCATTTCATTGACAATATCACAGGGGAGAGAAATGCAAATTTTTTCACAATCAATTTAAGTGCACACATTCATTGACTTGATTGTCGTTCTCATCTTAGCATAACAAGAGCAAGAACAGTGAAACTCTGAACTCTGCAGTGAAAATTAAATCTTCCCTGTTCCAAAGGTTAACGTTCAGGTCCAAGCTTCAATTTATAATGTTAACCGAAATTCATTTTCCCTGAAATGTACGTACAACTTTGTGAGATGCAACGTATGCCGATTTTCAATTATCGAGAACAAAACTCTGAACTTTGGATTGCTAAAAAAATGAATTAAAATAACGGACATTGTACCGACGCTTGAGGAAACGCTTAGAAGAAACGTGAGAAAAAATGTAAATTGCGAAGTGAAATGGGTCGTGAATTGCATTTTCTTGGGGTATAAAAGGGCCTCGATTTCCTCTCGTGGCATCACTCTTTTCTGGCAAGTCTTTCACAGAGGACTGAGATTTCGCTTCGACTTGCTTTCACTTTGTCAGTCTGCCTTGCCCAAATTGATTCTTGGAAAGCATTTCTCAAAGTTCTTTTGTCATTTTCTGGCAATCTTCAATTTTCATTCACATTCCTCCAACTTCTCTCGTGGTACGCCTTATTTTTTATTTAGATCAATTAATTTTTTATATCTGAAAAACTACTTCTGAAATAATTTTCAGTTCTTTTACAGAATATTAATAACCTTTGATTTCTTTCTTTCTTTCTTTCTTTCAGGTTCCCTTTTTCCAATCTCCTATCGAGATTCCAATTCGAGATGGAGGGTGGGCAGCGCCGACCAGCCCGAGGTCGTGGCCGTTCCCGCATTCGTTCCCGAAGTCCAGCCACTCGCAGCCCTGGCCGAGCCTTCTCGTCCCTCAGCCTTGGCTCCTCAGGCTCTCAGGTACATGTGCCCAGATNTCAGGCTCCAGTCCGACCGTGAAAGAGGAACGCTCCAACATCTCACCTGGAGGATACGAGACCACTTCAAGCTCCTCACCAATGCAAATGCAAGGTGTCACTGGAGATGATTTTGTGTCGTCACGACCTGAAGGACTTGACAAGAAAGGTCAGATTGGAAACGCACTCGACCTCCAAGCCAATTTTTACTCATTGAAGAAGGTTCCTTCCTGGACACTCTTTCAGTATCACGTCGAGTTCAGCGAAGACGAAGAACGGACAGGTCCCAAGAGGTCGCTCCTGAATAGTGCTTTGTGGATGAACTTTGTGTTCGATGGGGTTCACCTGTTCACCTCGAAGCGAGTGGAGGACATGAGGTCAGTGGATCCCGGCACCCCCATGAACTTTTTCGGTTGCAGCGGGTACCGGTGCTACGATACGGATTTCCAGATAAGCCTCCGCTTTGTGACTGAAACTAAAGTGGACGAAGGATCGCCGATTTACATGCAGCTCTACAATCTGGTCATCCGGAAGTGCCTCTCCGCACTCCGCCTCCAACAGATGGGAAGAAACTTTTTCGATCACCAAGCTGCTATCCCCTTTCCAAATCACAAATTGGAATTGTGGCCAGGTAACTTACTCGTTAATACTTATTCGTTAATACTTAAAAGAGTAAAACTAAAAATTCACTCATTTTGCACAGGTTACGCCACATCCATTAGAAACTATGAGAAGGATCTGCTTCTCTGCGTGGATATCACTCACAAGGTCATTCGGACGGAGTCAGTTCTCCAGGTTATCCGTTCGATTGAGGAAAAAAGTGGAGACAATGCTCAGGAGGCAGTGAAGAAGGAACTCATCGGCACGATCGTAATGATGACCTACAATTATAAGACGTACCGCGTGACGGACGTCAACTTCAACCTGAACCCGATGAGCACAGTCGAGAAAGGTGGCAAGGCGGTCACCTACAAAGACTACGTCAAGGACTATTACGCTATTGAAATCAAAGACCTGCGCCAGCCGCTGCTCATGACTCGACAAAGCAAGAAGAACCTGCACAAGGAAGGGGCGATCCCGCACAATAAAAAGCTTCAGGAGAGAGAAGGAGAAAAAATAGAGCAAGAAACAACGGAGGTCTTCGTGGTTCCGGAACTGTGCCGCTCCACGGAATTCACTGACGAAATGAGAGGCGACTTCAGACTGATGAAGGACCTGGCCAAACACCTGCACCAGGGCCCAAAGGATCGTGCTGCTAGGATCGAACGCTTCATGGATAGCTTCCAGAAAAATGAAAGGGTAAGCATTGAAGCAACTTTAAAATTTAAGCTTCTAATTTATTTGTAAATTATCAAGTTTCTAAACTTCAAAGACAAAAAGAAATTTCTCTGGTTTTAATTTAATTCACAGATCCAGTCGGAGCTTAAAGGCTGGGGCATCGAGATCAGAGAGAAATCGGTCTCGTTTCCCGGTCGGGTCCTGCCAAAGCAGACGATTCAATTTGCCAAGGACAAAGTTCCGGTGGACGACAAGGGCGACTTCAGCATCGCTTTGAAGAGCCAGCAAATGCTGTCCGCAGTAAACCTGAACCACTGGGCAATTCTCGTTCCAGAAAGAGACGCGGACGGCATCAACATCCTCGTGAGCACCATGAGAAAGGTCTCGAACCTGCTCTCGATGGAGATCGCCGATCCTAAAAAAGTGTAAGCAAAATTTCAAACAATTCTAAATTTGATTAGATCGGACGTGACTATTTAACTCGTTATTTAATATCCTTACTTGGTGAATTTTAATTTCAGGGTGAAGATCCGCGATGCTCGCATCACGAACTATACGCAGGAGCTAAAGGAGGTGGTGAAGGACTCGAGTCTGCAGATGGTCTTCGTCGTCCTTCCGAACAACAAAGCGGATCTCTACTCGTCAGTAAAGAGGCTCCTTGCTGTGGAAGTCGGCATCCCAAGTCAGTGCTTCCTCGCCAAGAACGTCAAGTCCAAGGGTCTCATGTCCATCGCCACGAAGGTCGTCATTCAGATTAACGCCAAATTGGGAGGCGAACCTTGGACGATCAAGTTGCCCCTGAAGAACACGATGTTCATTGGATTCGATGTTTACCACGGGTCCAAAGGCAACAAAAGCGGAAGCATCGGCGCCATGGTGGCATCAATTTCGCCCAACTTCACCAGATACTACAGCACCACTTCCCGCTTCGAGACTACGGATGAACTCTCCAAGAAGATGCGCACCGATGTTGCCAGTAAATGATATTTAAGTTATCGCAGCTCATTTTGTTCGGTTTTTGAGTTTGTCAAGTGTTTCATTAAAATCGTTGTATTCTTTTATTACAGACTGCATCAATGCCTACCGAACCGAAAACAGCGGAGAACTTCCGGAAAGAGTTTTCCTCTTCCGGGATGGTGTTGGAGAGGGTCAACTCAAGGCGGTTTTTGACATTGAACTGGAAGAGATCAAGGTACGACTTTTTTCTTTGTTCACAACAAAATATTTTTTGTTTCATAAAACAAGTCAACTAATTGAACTTTTCCATCTTTTTAGGAGGAGCTCATGCAACTGTACAAGAGGGAGAACCGAGAGGCGCCAAAGTTGACGTACATCGTCGTTTCCAAAAAGATCTACAACACTCGAATGTTCCAAGTGAAGTCCGGCGGTCTGGAAAATCCACCTCCCGGGACGATTGTGGATGACGTGATCACGAGGCCTGAGCGGTTCGACTTCTACCTGATCTCAATGGCCCCCCGCGAAGGAACCGTCAGCCCCTGCTCTTACAACGTGCTCCATGACGAATCCGGCCTCGGACCTGACAAGATCCAGCTCTTGACATACAAGATGTGCCACATGTACTATAACTGGTCCGGAACCGTCGCAGTCCCCGCCCCTTGCCTGTACGCCCACAAACTCGCCTTTCTCACTGGATTGGCATACGGTTCTCAGGCTAATAAAAATTTGGAGAAACTCCTCCACTTTTTGTAATACTTTTTAAATTCTTTTTTGTAATTTTGTAAGATATTTTCTTTAAAAACCATTTTTGTAGCATTTACTTTCTACTTTCACTTTCTCCAACTTTCTCTTCAACTTTCTCCTAATTGTCTTTGCTTGTTTTTGTTACCCTTTCTTTTCACCCAAGTCACTGTAAATTATAAGTTGGATTTGGCCGTGCAAATAAATAATTGAAACAAAGTACCAATGAACCACTTAGACTTTCACTTGTTGCGTTGAGCATTTTGATATTACTGAATATTCACATTGTTAAATTTTCTGCATCTGCATCGTATTTGTATCAGTTCACTTGTAACGATAACGAAATTTCCACCTTGGCGGCGCAAAAATAGACACTTAACAAAAATTCCATGATGGCTAGTCTTTGGAGTGAGCAATTGCTCAGTGAATAAAAGGCGCACCACCTTTGCTAGATTCTCTTTCCAATCAAAATTAAATCTTTTCAATTATTGAATCTATTCTAAATATTTCATGCTCGAGGAAATGAAATATTTAGAAAAGAAGTTCAGTTTGTTGTCTAGTCCCATTTTTCGTTATGCCCGAATTCATCATCATTGTAAAACATCTAGGGAATGATTTTGCAAGCAAATCTTCCTTTTGTCCTTTCCGTCTTTCTTTTTTTCAAATCTTGCGTTTAGTTTTGCTCATTGAAATACCGAAAGAAATAATGAAGCGGTCGACAGACTTGGGTTGAAGCAACGACTATGGATATTTATATGATATT
>VYYJ01004595.1:0-13007 GCA_021029165.1 Cyphoderus albinus
CATTCTTCCTTTTTATCCTACGTTGCATATGAGGAACATAGCAGTTACTTTGTGTATGTGTTTATATCGCAGCCTTGAGATATCACAGAAAAGACGAAGTTAAGAAAAAAGGAAGGAAATGAGAAGAGAAGAGAAAAAGTTTGGTAATAATAAAATAAAACACATATTTTTACTTAAAAAACCAGCCGCTTTCACTTTTACTTTACTTTCTCTTCTCTTTCTTAGCTTATAATACGAGTCCAATCTTTTTGTTGTTATTCCTGGCTTCTTTGTTAGTTAAGTCTAGGGAAAGAAAAAGTAGACAAGACAATAATAACATCATGTCTTTTGCGTTTACCAAACTCTTCGCTGCTTAGGTATTATTTCAGCCGGTTCGATATTTCATCCATATCTACGCTTCCCTTATTGCAAATTGCAATGCAACTGTTCTTTCGGCTCGTCTTTCTCCTTTTTCATCATACGTTTTATGGCTTCTGCTCATAATGTAGTTATTAGAAAGGCTATTGGTACAAATGTATTTTATTTTTTACTCATCCGTATATCGTTTTTCCTTTTCCTCTTCTTTGTTATAAACGGAAACAGGTAGAGTTTTATTACGATTACGGTGCACGGCATCATGACATGACAAGACGTGTGAGAGAACGCGATTGGAACGTGATGATGTACGAACTAACGACGGAGATAAAGACAGTTGCTGATACACATGTGTTAATATTGTTACGTGCCTATTTCTTTAGTTGCCCGCATTCTCGATTGAGGTGAGAAAAGTAAAAGAAGGCCTGAAAGAAAATTGAGTCAGTGTCCTTACATATGTTTGGTAATGAATGGTGCTTGTGCTCATCGTATTTTGTTTCTAGTTGAGTGGGTCGGGTTCTTTGTAGAACCCGCAGTGCCAAAAGGTAATGCTTTTGGCTAAAGAAAACCAGAGACAACACATCAAATGAAATAAGGTTCATACTGAAAAGTATTAGGTTCGGTTAGGTTGCCTCTGTGTTCTGTTGTTAGAAAATATTTCTTGGAGCAAAGGAAAATTGGAGGGATAAAGATAAGGGATTGAGGACCAGGTGATATTGTTTTAGTTTCGCCATTTTTTGTACTGCTTTTTCTAACGTGTATCAGTGTAATGAAGAGCTGTCTATTACGTAAAGAAGTGGAAATGCCGATGCCTAGGTGTGGTGCCTAGCTTAGGTTGCTTCTTTGATTCAACCACTTTCATTGAGCAACTGGGCTTGCCCTTTCGGTAAAACGCGTTTTGTCACCATTTTCTATTTTCAACTTTCGCCGAAGAAAATGTAAAAGAAGGCCGAAAAAGTAATATTATATTCGATTCCGCAGAGGTTTCTTTCTTTTCTAATATCATTATTTCTGAAGTTTGAACTTGTCAAGTGGAAGTGAGGCGAGTCTTTGCAGACTTTTTCTCCTGAAAGGCAATAAACTTTGTTGAGAAAGGAAAAATATTCTTCGGCAGGTTGAAAAAGAAAGTCTGGTTAATCTGGCAATACAAAACTTTGTCCTGTTTAAAACAGGTGAATTGAAGGTGAGAGTAGCCAGTTCCAATTCCAATTTATCCAAAAAAATAAGGCGCGGTTAAAATAGACATTTTTATGCATAGAAATACATAAAATTCGACAGGTGTGTAACGTAACAATGCCTTTTTGTATGAATTTAAGAAAAGGGATATAAAATTTTCGTTTTTCTTTTCTTCAATAAACCTGTTTCTAGAACTAACGAAGCAATTTTATAAAAAAGATTTTGTTCCTCATTGTTAGAAATTGTGCTTGTGAAATTTTTCAGCATTCGAAAAATGAAATTTCCAAGAAACGAGAATAGTAAAGAGTGCAGATGTTAGGTACATAGGAGCTGCTAAGAAAGAACTGCATAATAAATTCAACGTGGGAGATGCTCACTTGTCAATTTTCTCGCAATTTAGTCTAAATTATTACAGTCATCTTATTGCTTCCTCAGTACCGTTGCTGTTACCAACTTTTTTCTTTTTTTCCTTCTGTTTGATCCAAAATGAATATTGGCTTGCGCGNCTGCTAAGAAAGAACTGCATAATAAATTCAACGTGGGAGATGCTCACTTGTCAATTTTCTCGCAATTTAGTCTAAATTATTACAGTCATCTTATTGCTTCCTCAGTACCGTTGCTGTTACTGTTACCAACTTTCTCCTTTTCTTTCCTTCTGTTTGATCCAAAATGAATATTGGCTTGCGCCGTTTTAAACGCGTGCGATGGTTCGCTTGAGAGTGACGGTTGGTTACGAGGCAGGCAAGCAGACTTTTGAGAAGGGACCGCCAGTAACAAAATTTTGTTTCAATGCAAATGTGTCTGGATTCCGGATAGAGGTATCTTTAATATCGCATCGTATCAGCATGATTTCGCATTATTATCTTCATTTTCATCTCCACTTTCCCACGAGACGTTTTAAAGAGGATGGATAAAAACGCAGAGTGAAAAAATTCTTGGATACATTACATTACAGACAGACGATCAAGCAGGATAAAGCAAGGCTTCTTTTTCCTTTCTTTTCTAAAAGTTCTCTTCCTAAAGTGGCTCGCTCATTCGTTATCTTGGATACATTACATTACAGACAGACGATCAAGCAGGATAAAGCAAGGCTTCTTTTTCCTTTCTTTTCTAAAAGTTCTCTTCCTAAAGTGGCTCGCTCATTCATTCAATTTTAAATTGTGCCTAAAATAAGTAGATCTCCAAAAGAAAGCTAATCTACCGAACACCACTTTTTTATTAGTTCCCTTCATCCCTCCTCCAGCTCTCTATTATCTTATGCATGAAGAGCAGACAAGGAGTGCACGTTTTATGCTGCATTTAACCCATTTTAATGCATGCTAAATGTTTCACAATTCAACCTAGTGAAAAATTTCATGAGACGGAAGAGTTAAATGGTTACTTACAGCAATGTATTTTAATTATTTCAAAGATGAATTCGCTTTTCCCTTTTATCGAAGAAAGCAGATAATTCATAACATGATGCTATATCCCATTGTCAGTTAACTGGAGCATCTTCAGCTCTTTTTTCTGTCTTTATTTAGATATTAAATTGGTTACTTTAGCACAGCCTTTTATTTTTTCCAATTTATCCGTAACATCCTTTCCGCTCAAGATTAATCTTTTGTCTCACTGTTATACTTCGTTATTGAAGAGTTGATGTTTGTCAAAGAACAGGAAAAGGAAAGGAAGAATGCTGTGGGCAGTATCACGCTACTAACTCCTAGAAAAAAGGAAGCAAAGGCCAATTGATTGATAAATGTATTTTATGATGCTATAGGTCTATTTGTACTACATCCTGCAACAACAATACGATACTTATTGCATATACAAACGGTGTATGGGTCGACTTCGACTGCTCATAAAATTGGATCCTTCGAACGTTATCGTCTTCATCATCTATTTTTCAAGTAGTTCATTTTATTAAGCTCGTTTATGTTATGCTTTGTTGAGATACGCTTTTGTCATGTTATTCGTTCCAGTAAGCAATAGCGTGATGTAGTGGCAGTGGCAGTGTGGAGAATGGTGACTCGAGGTCCAGGTCCAGAAAGCTTCTCTTCTCTTTGCCTGCAAGTAATTTCTGGATGTAGTGAAAGTAGGACGAAAGAGAGCAAGGGGAGTAGAATTTTTTTATGGAGTTTTCTCGTAACTGTCGGCCGATTTAGTAGTAAAGTAATGGAGGTGGCCATGATAGTGCACCAGGCATAGAATATGTGAACGAAACCAAACCAGCGGCCGTTTTTCGCAACTAGAACAAGGAGAACAAGAGCGAGTGTAGTGCTAATGCCGTTTCCCCTTCCAGCGAGGTGTGTTAGAAGAAAAAGAAAGAGCTGGTCCGAAAAAGAAAGTAAAAACTTCTAGGCGGCTCATTTCGATCTCTTCCCTGGAAGTTGCAGTTTTTTTCATGTGTACACACACACTATAAAAATGTGTGTACGGTTACCTCCTCGACAAAGAAAAAACAAGATTTCTCTTTCTTTACAAGAAAAAATGGAGATTGATATTGTGAGTGAATGGAGCTACTTCAGCTTTTCCCATATCACATCATATAATCATATCCCTTTCATGAGCACTCCTTGCGCCATGTAAGGGTACGTAGCATCACCGTCACCAACACCATCAAGTGGATAACGAAATGTTTTTTTTTCAACAGCGAAAAAAGCGAAAGGAAAAATAGCATAAAAAAGAAGTCATAAATTTTCCTGCATCACTTTCCTTACTTTGAGCCTCTCTCTGCGCAAAATGTCACTTTTGCCTTTTCCCTCCTCTCTTCTCCGCATTACACTTACATATTTTTTAATACTCACAGTTTGAAGAACAATGAGAAGAAAATGACTAAGATTGGCGACATATAGCTACATACGTTTTAATACGGGGAAATCAGAGTGGTTTTTTTCCGAGCGAGTTTCTTTTGGAGCTCCAGGGCCAGGAGCAAGTCAACGGAACATGGGTTTCCTTCAACTAAGTAATCTAAAATTCACGTGAACCTTTGGGGGAAAGTAGAGTTTCCTATTTTATGTTAGTGCTAGTGTTATAAATACATTGAATAAAATAGGAAGTGCTTTTTTGCCACTTTTTCTTCTTTTGATTGATGACATATTAGAAAGAAGGGTGGCCACTCTTTGTGCATATCGCGGATCGTAGGCACTACTTTAAAAGCATGGATAACACTTTAAGCGTGATACTACGCATAAAATAGTCATGATGCGTGCGTGCTCTTTTTATCGTTCTGAATCCGCCATGATGTATGTAGCGAGTATAAAATATGGAGGACAGTGTCCTCCTTCGCATCCTTTATATTTTTTGTGTCCACTTCACTCTAGAATTCTTTACTTTACCTAAGTAACACCCTTATACGCAAACTTGACTTATCCCGGAGCGTTGCGTTACATTTCATCTAGTTTGTGACTATCATCCTCATCAGCTTTATTATACTTTATACGCGTATCATGTCACGCTTCACACAACGCGTCGCGATGATAGTCGACAAACATTTCGTCATCGTCATCATAGCATCATTAATGTTTTTCAAGCGACATCAATTTTTTCCCTCGACAAATGATAAAATCCTGTCCACTCTGAGTGAAGAAAATGGATTTCGAGATGAAGCTCTTTTACATAGACTCAACCAGGGTTCGTTGTAATATTTCTTGTTGGCAAAACCACTAAAGTGAAGTGTGCAAACACGGAAAGATAGACGGCGTCTCCGGAATTCATTTTATCAGGAAACCAAGACACAGCAGGCATAAAAATGTATTTTTGGCACCGTCAAACTGAAAACTGTGTTTTTTATGATGCATCATCATCACCACACTATCACAACACGTCACGTCACAAGCCACAGCCACACACTGCAAACAAGGATGCAACGTTGCGTTACTTGAACTGTTTTATCCAGAGAGGATTTGTCGCAGTCTCCGCATCAATCTGTAATATGAACATCCTTAAAATGAGAATTTTTACCAAAGAAAAAGAAGATAAAAGTGTTTCTGGCTGTCACGACACTGGGCTGAAGAGTTTTAAGCTATGATCTCGAGTCATTGTCAGAGTCGCCAAGCTGCAATCTTCTTGTATTTTTATTACGAAAGAATGAATGAATGAATGAAATAGATGGATTGCACTTTAGAAAGAAAAATGAGATGAGATGAAATAAAGCGTTTTTAACGGCGACGAAAACTGGTGACGGTGCATTGTTTGAGATGCGATGTAATGTTTTTAAGACCTGTCGTCATTTCATTTCGTTTTATGTGTCATTTCATCCCCGACTCCATCGTCATTCTGCCATAAAACGCAGCTGGTAGTGGATTGCAGAGACGATTCAGATTTTTTATAAATGCGAATTACAAAGAGAAAGGTCAACACTGAATAAAATAAATGCCTGAGATTAAGTTTGGTAGATATGTGAGTTTTTGTAGTATGTGCAATTAGAAAGTTCTTACTCAGATGATCTTGCAAGCTCACTTTCACTTTCTTTCATTGTCTGCATCTCTGTCTTTGACTAACTGACTGAATGTAAGTGTATTTTTTATTTTGGAAGAGATGTGTAAATGTCGTTGTTCATGCAGCCACAATCTGCATAGATTATACCCGGGTTTGAATTGCCTGTCTATTTTCACGTAATGTAGACGTAACGTGTTCAAAAGTATATTTGGATTCTGATGCCGTTGACGCCTTGTGTGAGGCATGACTCTCTTTCTCTTCTTTATCTGTGAAAGCGTCTTCAACTTCTCCTCCTTTTTCTCATTCTACTTCCAAATCTAATATTATGTTTCACGAGTTTTTGAGTAAACTTTGCCGCTGGACTCAGGTCTTTGACTTGACTGCTGCTGATGCTGCTTCCTTTCTAAGCTGAAATGATGATGATGATGGTGATGATGTGCAACTCTTCTTTTGACGGAATTTATTTTCCTTTCTCTTTCAAATTCTCTTTCCTTGAATGAGGAAAAGGACAGAGGTAGAACGAAAAACTGGGAGACACCACGGCGAAAATCCGGAGAGTAAAACGCAGATAGATGAGAGTTTACGTTGACAGAATCCCATTTCCCTTATAAATATCAACTTTCGTTTCTATTTATATCTATACCAGCGTGCGCTTTTTTCTTTTCGTGTCCTCTCATGAATGAGTGAATAA
Organism: Cyphoderus albinus; assembly: GCA_021029165.1. Lineage (NCBI taxonomy): Eukaryota > Metazoa > Arthropoda > Collembola > Entomobryomorpha > Paronellidae > Cyphoderus > Cyphoderus albinus. The sequence goes on from VYYJ01004595.1 coordinate 6,641, forward strand.
TTTAAAAGAGACAAGTGAAGCAGGAGAAAGCAGAGAAAGACCCAGAGACACAACACATCATGCATTAATATATTTTTTCATCTTCCAGGCTTTATTTTTAGAACCCATTCTGCCAAAGGCTAATATAAGATGGTAGACAGAAAATCTTGAGAAAAGAACAAGTTTTTGTTTCTGATTGCACGGGATTGCATTTTGATTATTGTATCGTATAAACTTGGAATAATACGTGATGTGATGCCACCTGCATTTCATTTCATTCAGAATAAATATTTTCCTTTCTCATCTTTTTCGTGTTTTCAGGACAAGGAAGATTTATACGTGAGCCTATCCGCATCCGTCCGTGACTTTGCCCAAGCCGTGGGCCAGCTTCTGGTGTACTGCCACTGGCATTCGTTTACAGTTCTCTTTGATGACTCCCCTAACATTATTGACACGCAAGGTGCTTGGGAAGAGGTGCTCAGCCAGATGACAACCAAAATTCCCTTTGATTCTGCCACTTCCAGAAATGCCGCTGGAGGGAGTGTCACTGATGACTCTGCAGTGACCACCGATGAGGACAAAGAGTTTCCTTCCAACTTTACAGAGTACGATTACGACAACGGCGGAGGGCGTGATCCTTTTGATGACGATGACTTTCCCTTGTTGCGCCCAAATGTTTTAACCATTCAAATGCGAGACTCACAGTCTGCCTTCAGAGCACTTTCCGAGGTCACGAAAGCCACTCAAGGGGTTATCGTGCTTCTCTGCTCACAGAAATCGGTCATGAAAGTGTTCAAAGCAGCAAAACGGCTGCGTATGCTCAATGGTGACTACGTCTTCATTTTAGTTGGACAATACAATGAGGTAACCCACCAGAAACAATGTTCTGCTCTGCAATAAAATTCTTTTTATAACATTTATTTCATTTTCCTTCTGTCAGTTTGAAAGTGTACCAGACTGGATTCCGAGTGGTGTGCTCGCCGTCCGCAGTCCTCGTAAAGCGCCAATCGGGAAATCCCTGATGAGAACCACGGGCAAACTGCTGGCATCTGCAGTGACCACAATTAAAGACGAGCCAGCCCCGATTCCTCTGCAGTCATTATCAACATCACCGTCATCCGGTAATAGTATCAACAACAACGGGAACGGCAATAATAACAACGGTGATTACTACAATGGTCATAATAACGGTGGCGGGATAAATCCAAGCGGCGGAGTGTTCAGCGGTTTCACGAAGCACGATCTCAGTCGACTGGGGCCAATTAGCAAGTTAACACCGGGCGGAGCGAGTGGCTCTCACGGGCTCAATCCATTTACCTCTTCTGGTCGCTTGCCAAATGGTGGAAACCTAAATGGCGGTTTAACAACGAACAATAATAATAATAACAACAAAGCTTCTTCCTCGTCATCAATAACACACCTCATGACATCTGCGTCAGTTCCTGGAGGAGATTCATCATCGTCAGTAGAAAGCCCAACGGCTGAGTTACCTCCACCTCAGACATTTCTCGGCCTGCTGGAAAACCTGGACAATATCTCTTGCTGGAACAATGACAACGCCGCTGATGACTACTCAAACCGGAAGATAGTTTCGATGGCCATCACAAGGTATAATGTTCATTTCAAATTGATATTCATCCCATCCCGAAGAAAGCTAAAAAAGACTTTTTACTTGTCGTAGTTTTTTATGGAATAAAAAGGGAAAACGTTGCTCTTTAGATGCGATGTTTGCGTTTTGAGAAAGCGTGGTAGATGGAAAAGGGCAATATTTAACTTGTATCCGTGAATGTGTGGTTTGGTTGCGTGATGATTTGATGCTGTGCCATCGTTTCTTTTTGTTTGCTCGCGTTGTCTGGAAGGGCGACTTGACTGCCTGGACAAGTGGATGGCAATGTAGTTGACAAAACAAACCGAAAAGTACATAGATAGTTATCTGTAAAGTGACTGAAGTGGTGGTAGTCCACTAGTAAAATGACCACACTTGTGCATTTGTCATTTACAACAGCTCTCAAGAGAATACTATTTTTGTGGTGCTTGTCACTAGTCACATTCCATTCCCTTTCTCTTTTCAATTTCTCTCTTCTCACTCACTTTTTTCTTCGGAAATAAAAGACATACACATTATTTTTGGTTCGTATCACACTCTACGGCGTTTGTAGCTCTGGCGTTCTAGACAAGGAAGACAAACTTTCGGAATATATTTCAGTTTAGTCACATTTTCATTGTCGTCTGAATTTTTTTTCTTTACTTTTTATCCGTCCGTTAGAAATGCTTGTTATTTGTTTCTTCTGTTGTTGTTCTGCTTTGATTTAGTTTGTCCAACAAAATAAACTAAAAAACTGATGGTCATTACCATTTCGAGGTTAGATGAGTTTGAGGAGGGGAAATCGTCATTCTTTTGATGTCTGATGATGATACTTGTTTTGTTGTTAAAAAACTACTTTTTTATTGCCATTCTATTCAAAACTATTTTACTTTCTCTTTTTATGTTTCTCATGCGCTTCCCCTGATGGCATGTAAGTCATTTTTAGTTGTTCTGTTCATTGTCACCGGGTGTTGAAATGAGAAAAATACTAGTTTCGGAGAAAGAGGAAAAAGTGGGAGGAAAAATGTGGTACACTTAATGTGACCAACAAAAAATTGGTGGATGTGGATTTGAATACGGTTTATGAGTGTGTATTGTATAAATGCTGTAGTTTGCCAACATTGGGACGTGTTGCGGAGAGTTTTGTTTGTGTTTTCACTTTTTTGTTGACTCTGGCTCTAACTCGACTCCATATCCTCCTTTCCATCCATAATCCTTTTTAACTGGAAAGCTAAACAAACAGAAAAGAGAATTCATTGGCCTAGTTAAGTTTTTTTAAGTTGAGTTGTTGCCGCTGTTGTTGTTGCTCAAGCTAAGGGTGATGATGTTAATGATTTTGGAAAGAATGGTCTAAGTTTAGTCGTTGATACCACCGGGGCAGCGAGAGGGAAAGTGGAACCACACTAGGGCTATATTTTTGTGGCTACTGAGAAAGAGGAGCGGGACAGATGGAAAAAGCCAGTGACTTGACTTGTAAGAGAAAGTGGGGCACGGATGCGGATGGAGATGGATGACTATGACGAAGGCTATGCTGTTATTTTGGGAGTTTTGATGAGATAGAGAAAAGTTGTTTATTTTCGTTGTTTATAACTTTGTTCAGTGTACACATACTCAGGTAGAAAAAAGTATGGTGATGTGATAGTCTAAGTAATAAAATGCTGCTTTTTTATGCTTTTGGTGTTTTGTAAGCGGGTGTGCCATCATCCTGTACCTCGTGGTGGCCTTCTGGTGGCAAATGCTGGTGATAGTGGTAAAGTTGCTTCGAGGATAATGAATTGTTTACAGTTTGTTAAAAAACCCTACATGCACAGCCAACGTCATTTATTACGTGCTGACTGAGTTATCAGCAGAGGAGACATTTTATTTTATGTAGCTTAGCACAAGAACAAAGGGGAAAGTTGACAAAAACCACAATTTCATCATGTCGCAAAAGGATGTGATGTGAGTGATGTGATATCTTTTCTCGCGTGTCAAACTGCACTCCACTTTTGCTTTTACGACTCTGTCAAATTTACGGAAGCCTCTACACAACCAACCATGCATTTTGCGAATTGTGGCAGCTTTTATTTATGAAGTTAGAGTTTTGAGATTTGATTTTTAAAAGTTTATGTTTGTCCGATTTTGGGGTTGTTGAAGGACGGAAGGTTGGGTGACTGCCTGCCAGTCTTCCTTGAAAAGGGAATTGGAATGATCAAAAAGGAGTATCTGGAATTTTGGAAGCAACTACCGCGTCGGGAGTGTTTTAACAAGATAAGCAATCCCAACAGAGAAGGTTTTTATCCTCGGTGGTTTCGCCTTACTTTTCCCTTTTTACTTCTCACACAGAAATTCTTGTTTAGACAGAAATGAATCACGAGGTATTAAATTTTTTAGTGGGGCGCTCTCTCCAGTAGTCCAAAAGAGGTAACCGGGGCCCTGGAAAACGAAGCCTTTAAAGCACTAATGAAATAGGAAGTAATAAAGGCGTGTTTTGCGTTCAAATTACATAATTCACTTGATGGCACTGGCAATTTTTTGCTTTTACCCCCTCCTCACTTTCTCTAAGCTTGTTTATAATATCGCAATATTGTCCATCCCGAAGAAAGAGGATTAAAAGTTAAAGAGTAAAAAAAGAAACCTCCTAACTCCTATCGTGACCTCAAAAAATTCTTACTTCGTATTTATTTTGTTGTCTTTTGAGGTAGGGCACACCGACCGAGAGCATTAAGGTCCTTTCAAGAAAATTTCCTCCTCTTTTTTTATTTAATGCTTCTAATTTTCCTCTCTGTTCTTTCATGTGTGCAGTACAATACCATTACGACATTACTCTGCGCTCTGGCACAGGCTCGTTACCTACCTACTACTGCTTTATTATGATATTTTTTCATAATCCTTTCTTGTCTCCATTTTTGCGCTGTTAGAGTGTGTTGAGTGAATGACGTGAATGTGTGTGAAAAGTAAACAGGAGGATGAGAAGAAGCATAAAAAGCCTTTTTCGTCTTTCCTCTCTCTACGTTCTCACTGTGTGCTCTCTGTGTAGCCTTGGCTGTGTTGTGTGCGTTTTCTTTCCACCCAGCCTTCGTCTTTGAGAGCTTGGCGCACGTGGATTATCTCGTGGAAGAAAGGGGAAAGTGAAAAGTGTATAAAAAGAACCGCAGATGATAGTGGCCCGTTATGTGTGGTCTATACTTTCACTCTGCTTACCTCCCATTATTAAGCAAATGCAGACTCCTTCGGGCGGAAATGGAAGGACTCAGTCACTCCACTCCTTTCTTCGTCTCCTGAAAAAGAAAAGAAAGGAAAGAAAAATGCTTTTATTGGAATGGTGGTTGTAGATGGTAGTTTAGGCAGGGCCCCTCCATAAATAACGTTACGCTAGAGCACACATTAATTGATAAGGTAGAAAATAAAGTTCGCTGGCCTCTGAAGGAGCCCACAGCCTTCGCTTTGTAAGTAGATATGTATAGTTCTTTTAATTCGCTAATAATATATGTATCGGGTGTGTTCGTTAGTGCTGCCCTGGAGGGCCGTTGTCCTTTTCCCTTTCCTTTACTTTCTTTCTTTGGAACTGACTAGAGCCATCGGAGCGGAGTAAAAGAATTGGTTCGTTGGTTGGTTGGATGAAATTGAGTCCTGGAGTACACGATTACCATGATACAATACCCTTACATACCTTTGGATGCTGCTATTGCTAGAAAGGAAGAGAAAAAGTTCCAATTCGCTTTTTTATCCCAAATTCCGTCCGTCCGAGAGAAAAAAGTAAATTCGTCTGAGAACTTTTTTGTGTCTTCTTCTTCAACTCACGCCCCCCTCTTACTCCTACTTTTTTTATTACTTTAGAACACAGAAGAAATTGCACAAGATAGGCATTATTCTGTGTTCTGCTCTGCTGTGAAGTAATTTGATATCAGCATCCAGAGCAACTCTAAAAAACGATGGCATTTGTTATTATTCAAAGCCGTTCATGGTGTTCATATAGTTGACGACAGGAAAAAAATATTGGGCAATGTTTACAAAAAACACAAACTTAAAAGATAGGACAAAGAGTATCTGTGAGTAATCTGTGACAAAGAGCATTGTTTGCACTTCATTTAAATAAGAATATTTACATAAGAATCTCTTTTCATCAATTTAGGTCAACGTCTGATAGAAGAAGCAGACTTCAGAGTGACCCGACAAAACATTGTCAGATAGAGATGGTATGGAGAAAGCAAGTCGCGAAAATGACATTGATGAACTCTCCAAGCAATAGAAATACGATACAAAGTTTATCGAATCATCCTCAACAAATCATGCTGCACCATCTCAAAATGCACCCGATCCTTTCCCTACCCGATGGCGTATAGGTATTTATTTTATCTAGGTTATTATGCAATATCAAATTTACGTTGGTGCAATAGGCTAGAAAAATGAGTTTTTTTGCCTTAGTCTTTCATTTCCAGAGATAAAAGTAGATGCCTGTTTCTGTTAAAAAGTTTCGTCGCACCAAACGCCAGCTAAGTTGTAAAGGAGAGTTTGTCTAAATTAGAGTAAATTTTTTAAACGTACAATTTAGTAGACCCTGGCATTTTGTGGATTCCTGTAGCTACCTCGACATAGTTTGTTCTGATTATGTAACGACACTTGCCCATTTTCCGGCTGAGCAGTTTTGTACGGATTAGCGGGCTGATATTTAACTTGAACTACAACTCGTTTATTTCTGCGTATTATACATGGAATTAGAGGATGAAGTTGATGAAGCACCTCTGCGAGAAAATTTGATACATTGACAATAAAATGTAATGTAACATTATTTTATGATGTATTTTATTGCACAGGGAGATT
>VYYJ01004596.1:0-13006 GCA_021029165.1 Cyphoderus albinus
CAAATGGTATCTTGAAGAGATGGCCATCACATTGAGAACAATCGCGACATTCATAGTCGAAAAATTCCTGTAAAATTTTAATGTCAAACTTGAGTTTATTAGAGTGGATCGGCTATTGTACATCATGTGGCCACTGCCTTCGCGATTAATCTATTTTATCATAACTAGAGAACGACAAAACAGGGAAATGGCGAATGGTTTTTAAAATTATGTTTACTGTGACCTTTTTGGGATCTCGGAACTGGATATGCATAAACGTAAAAAATCAATTACGTTTTGTTTATAAAATTAAAACTTAACAAATAAGGTCACAGTGAACAACACTATAAAACATTAGACGTGTTATGCTTAATCGCTTCATCTCCAAATAGAGCGTGGGCAATTTTTTCGATTTGTCTTTCTCGAGTTAATGATAAAAGGTTTAATCACAAATTCCATGGGACGGATACTGTAAGTGATCGATAAAGGTTATGAATATTCTATTCTAAGAGTGCCAATGGACTGAACACAAACCATCGAACTTTATTGAACATGGTAGTTGCTGGCGTTCCGCTAGAAAATCGACAACGTTCATTGTTGTAATTAAGGTGCCATTATGCAAAAGAAATGAATTCTCTAAGAATAGCAGCCGCTTTTTATCGTTGCCCTCTCTTCATCATTTCATTACTACTGTGAATGAGTCGTTACTACTATATTGCTCACTTCTCCTTAAAACTATTCTGGTAAAAACTCAATAGTGGGGAGAATTATTGCAACTTGAAACTACTTCTTGATTTTCCATTGTATATTCAGACAGATAACAGATGTGTGCAAAGACAACTTGAAAAGTAAAAAATGAAAAAGTACGAAAAGTGTTGAGTTGAAGAAAGGAGATTTGCATAAGAATGGTGAAGGAGATATAATAAAAGAGTAGTACGGAGCAAAAGAGAAAGGCAGGAACAACTGAATCACACTCTCTCCGGTACCTTACACATTTTTATTTTAAACTAGACCTATTTTACGGCTTGTTCATGATTCAGTGAATTACTACACGAATCAAGAAGAGAGATGAAAGCAAACTAAAACTTTTCAATGAATATTTACATGAACATTGGGTACAACTGTCTGGCACGTTCTTGTTATATATACTTTAATACCACTACATCCTATTCCAACAAAACAGCTAAGAGCTACGTCACGAGAAGATAATAACAATATTCCATGATGTTCATCATATTGTATAGAGGGAAAGCTTCAACAAACCTTTATTATTCAGTCGGGGCTCGAGTTTTGTGAAATGGTATGCAATTTGCATTTATAGTAAACTCTACAATGCCCTTTTCTACTGTCAATCTTCAGCTTCTTTTTATATTCATTTTAAGTTCATTACTTATAATTCTGACGATGATTTTTGTTTTAGGAATAAACGTATCTTCCGTCAGTGCACAATCTTTGGTGGTGACCCCTCCAAAACAGCAAAGATAAAGCATACACCAAGCAACACGAAAATTGGTACAGTCGACAATTCTGGATTGCTGATTTTATAAAAGGTTGGCCCGACTTCTTTGGCAACATTTGCTTTTTTGTTTGCAAAATTTTAAAATGCTTTAACTTTTTCAAAATGAGGTAAATTAGCAAATTTTGAGTCGCTGATTTCAAATTTGATGTCAGACGGTGTTCCTTAGAAGTGTTCCAAAGGTCAGGCAACAATATTTGCCACCCTAAAAGTATCCATTTCTGCGCTTTATTTGAGATAATAAATATTTAATCATTTTCAGCATTAATATTTTTGTATACATACCAGTATTGTACATATAACCCTGAACTAGCTTCGCTTTCATTCATTCACTTCAAGCTGTGATAGTACTCTACTTAAGGGACAAAAAAGCCAATAGTTCTGCCATTGTGGCACAACTGCAACAAATGTTACTTTAATTTGACGTGGATATTTCAACTTCTAAGGTCGAGTTTGTCCGGCACAACATAATTTGCCTATTACATCAATTTGTGGACAGCTCGGCTCAGGTTTTGCAGTGTAACTTTATATTGAAGAATAAAAGTCACATTACATGGTAAATTGTACAACCGTTAGACTAGACAGCAAAATCCTATTACACGTATCGCGATCGATTTAAATGCATTCGTCAGCGAGATTTAACTGCTTCATAACAATTGGAGGGGTAACAAATGAAAATCTCTCTGATTTCGTTAGATGATATTTCCAATATTCCCTTAATTAAATTGCATAATCTAAACGTTTGCCATTGTTTTCTATCCCCATGATAAACATTTGTTTCCAAATTAATAAAAGTTGAACATAACCTGGGCATATTAAAATATTTAAAGAATTATCCATGGATGGTATACTATTATATGGTTTTCGGGCTTACAAAAATGCAGGCAAGGTGTTTTTAAAGGAATCTCAAAGGCTCAAGGATATGCTGCCCTGAAATGAATAAAGTGGTTCGTTTTTACGAATGAATGTACTTAAATTATTAGTACAATTCTGGGAGTGGGATCCTAAACTCAAACTGCTACAGTTACGTATTATTGCCAATGCATCTCTATAATACTCGAATGTCGTATTAAGGAATAGATATAGCGTCGCGTCTTCAGTGTCCACAAAAGCAACAACAGTAACATCTATATTCGAAACTCCAAAGTAATATATTCAAAATGACTGGTTACTTTTTCCATATTAAACAGCTAAAATTATGCGACTCACAGTGAGTAATAGTAACCACTGGCACATGTACTGCTTGTTGGCTGTTTGTATTTTTTTATTCTTTTTTTATTCATTCGACTGTAATTCTATTTATAAAAGGCCTCTATTTTACTTTGAAGGTGCTTTGATTATTCAGACTAAGGTGAAAAGCTGCAATTCCGTGGAGGATTCTGCATATATTCCAACTCATTCTCCTCTTATGTTTTCAAAGATGAAAACAACTCCTACACTCAAACCTTGCTTAAACTTACATGAACAGATATTTTAGGTGAAACTCAAAAAGTACTTTGGGTGAAAGTCCCTTGGTAATACTAGAGCTCTGATCTCTATGCTGATTAAGTTTTTGTTTTCTTTTCTGAAGAAAGGTTCTTTCATGTAATAAAATGTGTTCTTCTGCCCACGAACCGTATCGATAAGAATTCGTTTCTTTTCTTACACTGATTTACTTCTATTTGTATATACCTAGGAGTCGGCATATAAAGAAACAAATTTTACGATTTAAACATTCTGATTTTGAAGATATTTAATAAACCGATTGCTTGATATATCCAAAACAAATAGCATAGTCTAAAGTATGACTACCAAATGACCTTACTTGTAACAAAATCAGAGGGTATTACTGTGACAGAATTTTTAAATTAGTAGTTTTACTGAAAGTATGCTAAATTTAAAAACATATTTGCACAATCAAATGGCCTTTAATTTCAGAATTTCAAATTTGCACAGTCAAATTACATGTTTAAAATGTACAGCTTAATTGTATTTTAATTCAACTTTGGAAGGCCGCAAACCCATATTTAAAGTTTTAAGTTTTGAAACAGAATCGTTTCTATCAGCATCAGCACAATCAAATGATTTTCGGTGAAATATTTTACTGCTTCAATTGTTGTTGAAATTCCATAAAATAGGCCATCATAGTTTCTTACATGAGTGACCAGAACTTTCGTTGCCCTGCCCTTAATTTGCAGCTATGTGTTAAGGTAGTAATTGATTGACATTGATGTTTTTGCGGCCAGTGAAAATCGCAGCTTTTCACAAGGAACGGATAAATTAAAACTAAACTACCGTGCACGAAAATCTCTATTTGTATAATGTAAGTGCACGCTATAAGTAAAACCCGAAAAACATAGTAGCATATATTTATTTATATTGTAGGTCAACGGAACGATATTACAAGTAACATGCACATGTGAAATATGGTCATTAAGGTTCATTCTCTTGCATGCAAACAATTTACCAACAACAAGCGTTGTTGGTAATAGAGCAATCCTTTTATGTTTTTGAATTTTCGAGTTAGCATGTTTCTGAGAAATTTTAACATTAACTAGCAAATCTTTTCTTTAAATATAAACGCTCATTAACGCGCAGCCTGTCTTGTAACTAAAAATAGTCAGTCCTTGATCTAATTGGAATTCCAGCAATTCTTAAATTAGTTTGCTAATAACTGTTTTAATTTGAGAAAGTACATTCTATAGTAATAAATTCTACGAATAAACTTAGACTCTCTTTGATTGCCACTAGCCAAGAAGTATCTGATAGAAATTTCTTGTTAGTTGTGGAGGGATGTGTTTTATTAACTACGGGTTATTTTCCCCACAACGACTTCAGATATCATGTAGAAGCTAGCTTTTGCAAATACTGGGAATTGAGGTGACCGGGAAGTTAATTCCACTAATAGTGAGTGGGCAGGTCGACAAGGTTCATAAAAATGGGAATGGGAAATCCGCAGTTTGTAATTTTTCACCTGTTAGTGACCAAATTTCCTTTTCAAAAATAATGATAAGCGACAGGTCTGCTTCGTGCGACTTGAAGAGAAACCACATCACGCTGAGTTATTATGTCAACTTGTTTCATAGTCTATGCTGCATAGACAACTTGGAAAATGAAAAATAGCAATTTATATTGTGTACAACTAGGCTTTTTCTTCTATTCGTCATCAGTTAAAAGAAAGGCGCCGACAATTTCAGTCAGAGAATAAATATAATAGAGCACGCAAATGTCTGCACCAGTCGTCCGCCTCTGTCTGAACCAGTCAGAATGTACCATTAACATTTGAAACGAAATGACAATGTAAGTATTTTAAGGAACGTTAGCATCAAGGATAAAAGGTTCGCAACGTTCATAAGAATCAAATTTACGACCGGCAAAAAATGAAACATTGTACTGAAATATGTATTTAGCTTTGTAACACTCTTCACCTCTGTACTGTTGTATGAGTGAAAAAACTGATCGAATGTGGAATTCAGTAACCCTTGATAAATAAGACTGAGTCCAAAGTGATTTAACTAAAACATCTGACAAGTCCAATAGTGAGTAGTATCGCATATTATGTCACTTCACCAAGTCAACACTACTAGTTTCAAATATATTTAAACTCTACTTGTGTTTCAGTTTATAAGTTGGCCTTAGACAAAAACGTATTTCGGTTTCGAAAAGTTAAGAAATTTTGGTGTGGTATGAATAGTATGAATTTTATGGAGTAACATTTATGTGGTAGCAAGGTTTACAGTAGGAATCACTTTCATGACTTTGTTTAGAATTGTAATGTAAATACTAAATTTAGCATTATAAGTTAATTAATCATTATAAAAATTCAATTAAATACTTGAATTGCATACAATGTATTCGATGGACGATAGATGATATTATTTCAATGAAATTACAGTCGTGTTTATAGGTATATTTACCGTGTGATGCATTTAACCACTGTATTTCAAAGAACCGTGAAGTATAATAAACAATGAATAACAAATAGTATAGGTACATAGGTAGTCTATTGACATCATCGTTCACTTTTTATCTAGTTTCAGCAGACAAGTTATACAATTGCTTTCACTGTTGAAGTTCCAACTATAATCGAGCCGTAGTCATACATTCTGCATTAATTTCACACGCGAAATAATTGATGTGTTTACTAGAGCGATAAGCACCTTGTCAAGTGGAATAAAGGGGCGGAGAACTGAACACGAAAGAATTGCAAATATTGAGTACCTAAGAAAATGGGTGGTTTATTCGATTCGAAGCAAAGGTTTCTCTAAAATGCACTAAAGTAGGAGGTATAGAAATAAATCTTCAGTCCAAATTATATGACATTATGATCAATCTTCGTTAGTGCATACAAACCGATTTACCAATAAATTTCGATATGTATCCCAGCTAATATAGTTGTATTCCAACACCGCTGGGGGGTACATTTAAGTAGTAGTAATAATATGTACTTGAACAAAAAAGTCAAACATTCTGTTTATGCTCAACGGTTTCGCTTTCATCGTTACTCTTGGAGCCACCCATTCTTTTTATGCACGAAAGACTATTTTGGTAGACATTACCAGTTAGAAGCACATCCTGTCAAATACATTTATTTGGGCGGGTCGGATCGGCACAGATCAGGGAGAGAAAGGTAAATCATCATCTAGAAAGACGGCCTTACATATTATCGATTAATAAAATTCGCAGTCACTACAGAAGTGGCACATGTAATAAACAAAATCGATACCCTTTACACAAACGTTATAGACAATTCTTGCAGTTGTATTAAAAGATATATGATACTTGTTTCCAGCAAACATGCAGAATATCTACCAATTTTTTATTCCGTTTAGTAGTGTCCTTGTGCTTAGAAAATGTCCAATACATATCACTTATTTATTGCTTCCATTACCACGATTACTCAGCGTAGAAAAAACACAAATTTCCTGTATTGCTATTTACTGTGCTTCATTGCATAACATTTTGAATAGTGAAAGCTGAAGAGTGGGGTTCAAGGAAATAACAATCGTTCACTTTCTTAAGTAGTTGATTAAAAGGTGGCACACATTTCATAGGGAACCATCCAGCAAACTCTACAATGTCAAAGGAAATTATCGTTACTATACTCAAATAAGAAAAACTCTGTGTAGAAATGTTGAAAATATTTGGTGAAAACTATTATTGTGCGTTGGTTCTGATAGCGAGGACAAAGTTTCAAACCTATGACACATTTCAGATATTCATACCCAACATCAACATTGCGAACTACTTTCTCGTACGATTGTTTCAATGTGTTTTTTCTTGTAATAATTGAATTGAGAAGTCTGGAGATAAATATTCAAATATGAATAACTCATTTTAACGTGTTGAACAAACGTACCTAGACAACTTAATATCAATCAAGAGAAAGTAGCGGTTTATCAAGATAAGCAATACAAATTCGGGGGATTTAGAAATTTTGTTCGCAGCCTTTATCATCATATGATTATCATTTTACATAACAACGTTTTCCACGTCCCAAGTGAAGTCAATGTCTAAAAGGCACATCGTAACCAATTGTAATGCTTCGTTATGTAGCATAGCATTGGTATTAAGTGAGTTACGTCTTAACGGTTTCGCTTTTTATACCGTTGTGTTAGTGCAATAATATCAGCTATGTTTTATATCGACAGCTACTTTTGGATTAGGTATATATGCTAGAAAAATGTGGCATTTCTAAACTACACGTGCGCAACCTTGGTCGGCTGTGGTATAAAAATACACACTGATACCTAAATCGAAAATTGTAGTAACTTTTTTATGCTTTAGCTATTGCTGCGAATTATTAGTTTTGGTTTAGTTTATGTTACGCTTTTCATCATTACGTTACCGGTATTGGAAAAACTTCGCTAAGCAATGTGGCACCATGCGAAGAATGTAAAAGCGGCGAATCCTTTAATCATGGCACGCACTACTACTAGCACACAATTTAAAATTTAAAAAAATTAGATTGTCATCAAACCACAAAATACCTTGTTCTTATTGATTCTGATAAAACAACGACAATATATCTAATCACACAACTTCAGTCACGCTTTCATCAAACTTTTACCTCTAAAATACATAACACTAAATAACACTCCTTATGAGCGGCTTGTTCTAAAATCTTTTCTCCAACGTCAGCACCATTATAAACAAGTTTTAAAAATTCAACACAACCGTTCAATAAAATAAAATAAAATAATTGCTCTTGTTAGAACAGGAAAATATGAATCTTATAAACGATTGTTAAAAATACTATAAACGACAATGCTACACGAAATTTGAGTTTTTGATACTTCCTTTAAAAACAACAAACAAACAAATCAACAACCAAAATTTTCTTAATTTTAAACGTTTGTAGATACTCCTGTAAGATATGACGAAGGTTCTGTATGGAAACCGATTTCTAAATTGTATTTATCAACTGCTGCCAAAAGTTGTCAAAGCTTAGCTAATTAGTAGCCAACGATAGTTATTTCAAATAGTGTTTATTAAAAGGTAGTGAAATGCTTCGTCCGCACAGCTTTTAATTCTAGGTTATTATTTGAACTTGAAATTGGGATCATTTAAAATATCTATTCTAAACAGTAAATGTAGCAGAAAAATAGGAATGTAGGAATGTAGTCTGTTACAAATTGGTGTTATATTTACAGACACAATAACGCATGTATATCAATAGAATAAAGCAATATTCAATTTTCTGAAACCAGAATCTAAAAACTAAAGTAGCTGAGCGAGAAACTTATCAGTAGTAGCATTTTAGGAACAATATTTATTATTAATTTCAAGATTAATTAATCAGCTTCCAAACCCAAAAATTTTAATGATAAAAGGTTGCAATGCCACATTGAAGAAAATGGGGACTATGACGATAAAAAAATTTTGTCAAGTGAAAGCAACATTAATTAAGGAACTTTAAATAATAAAGATTAACGAAAGGGTGAATGAATACATCATAAAACATGCAGTCTGATACACCAAAGACCTTGAAATCAAATACAAAACTATCTCGTTGATTTCTAACGCGAAAACTTAATTCATTGATGCCATGCAAAGTTAATGATAAACAGATTATTTTTTCTGATAGTCAATTTCCCGCAACTGATATAGTGCTGTGTCATATGTGTTAAAAACTTTTATATTCTGCATTGTGAAATAAAACGTTGCACAATCAGAATTTCCTGTTTGCAGTTCTTAACTGAAACTGAAAAGTTTCCCACAACATAACAAACAGTTCTGTAGATTATACCATGTAGTAATTGGTTTCGTAAAACTGAAATATTTAAAATAATTGTATAAACTCAACTCAATCAGGACTTATGTAGACCAATGGCCACTGAAATTACTGAATTTCCTTTCTAACAGAATGTTCAAATTACCTTTACGTTAAATAAATATAATTTAGATAAGTATGTTTCTTTTTTATATTTATGCAATGAGTTTTCCCTTTTTAAATTTTCATTGTTTTACTTTACTTGATTTAGAATTCTACCCTTCTGATTAGATTGACGAAGCGAAGCTAGAGAAATAATTTCAGGAAAAGACACTGCACTGAAGACATTATTTTTTCAAGTATGACTGCATTGCTATAAAAATAACCAATGATTTATTTTAAAAGTTCTGGTTTTGTACACATAATTTGATTAAATTGATGGTTGAGAGAATAGTTGGTACAGGTGACAATGACAGGCTGTTTACTACTTAGAAAAAATGTTGAAATTAGTATTTATAGCGTTTACCAATTATGAAACTGGGATTTGCGAATAAAAACAAGGAAAAGGCATTTTCCGCATTCAAAATACCTCCACTTCTAATCTTCTGCCTTATACATACTTGGCTAATTTCATGATCGCAGTGCTTCGTAATGCAAATTTTAGAATAGAAGGAAATGAATTAAATTCTGGAAACGCCTAGAAAGCATATATCAAGACCCGCAGATTGTTTCCTTTTTCACTTAAGTTTACCCAGTCAGTGGCATCTACCACGCATATTTAATACCCGCTTGTAAATTCAAAATGAGCAGGTGTACAGTGTGAAAGTAATGTAAGCACTGATGCGTTAGAATTCTTTTATGTCGCAAATGCCCAACTGCACACCTTAGCGAGCTTCGCTTGACTTAGGAAAGCGAGGGGAAAGATAAACATTTTGAAGCGGATCAAGTGCTTTCAACATCACTGCTTTTTCTCACAAACTCGGATGTGTGCTACGGGATAATGAAGCTCTTTGCGACATATGCATAAACAAAGCTATACTGCGAACACAAAATATGCAGAAGTAAATGACTTTGTGTTAGTTGGGGAATGTTGCAACTCCGCTGGATTTTTTAGTCTTGAGTAGAAAACCAAGAATATTTTTTACGCTTCCGGAATTTTATTTGAAGTTTGGCTTTCCTCCATATTGAAGAGGTTGGTGTGGTGTTGTGTTGATAGTTTTGTGGTTGATTATTACAACTCAAACCGTTGCCGTTTGTTGCCTGTTTGTAACTGAGCGGTCACACAACAGTATGCAACATCAACGTCTCGTAAGGTAAAAGTGAAAACCTTAGTTCGAGTGAAAGCTAAAATAGTCAATTTCTTTGATGTGTGCGTGTAACTCTCTCCATTTACTTTTATGTCGTTTTGCAACACGAACACCACCCGTGCTGTTTATGCTTAGTTTCTGTTCTAGCTAACACCTGCCAAATAAAAATTCCTCGAGAGAGAAAGAAATGGCAGTTGAATGGCTACGCTGATAATATAAAAAGCGTATGTGTAATAATAAATTCCAAAAAAAAAAACTTTCTTACTCACCATAAGTTGCCTTTTTTATTCAAAGTAATGCGTCTAACGAAGACCATCAGTTTCTATTGTACGGTAAACACAGAAACACGAGACAACAAGAAAGTAACCACCACCTACACCTGTGTAAAAATACATTCCCAAACTGCACGGTCATGTGTTAGCTTAGTGCGACACGCCTGTGCTTTCTTTCCATAAGGTTGTAGAGTTTTAGTTGTTCTCACCAAATGACAGACTTTTAGACTTTCACTCAAACAATGCAAGATGTATTACTGCAGAGCATATTAATATGAGTGAGCTTCTACGCTAGCTCGGTCCACACATGTAGTCATATATATTTTCAGAGACGAAGGAAGTTTTTCAAAGCAATCAAAAATGTCTCGTACATTCACTAAGATGAATAGTCTTCTTACTTGGAGCTTGCACACCTTCTTATCGTTTTCAAAACAAACACGAAAATTTTCATGGACTGTTTGTGTAGTGTAGTCTCCTTTCTCCATGTCTCCATCATTATCACGAGGTAAAAGGAGACTTGCATTTCGTCTCCCTTTTCGCCCTTAATTAATGAACGTGCTCCGTATTTGTCAAGATATGTTTACATGAATGTATGTATACGTATGAAGTGCACCTACTCGTACAAAACCATCAAGAGCAGACAGAAGAAAGGCTCAGTTTCACAAATTCCCCTTTACAGTAGAATGCACGAGTACTTCTTCCATCATTAAAATATATGCACATCAACCGTGATCACGGTGTTCTACCATTTATTTGTAGCGGCAACAAACAGTCACATATCCACTCATTCATAGAAAGTACCTTTGTCTTGTATTATTTCGTTTTGCCATGAAATTTCCAAAGTTCGCGTGTTCATATAGCTACATGAATGGTATGCTGGGAGGGTATGAGATGCTATATCTCCCAAAACGTATACCTAGGTATATGCATTTGGTGAAACAAGTATTAAAAATTTGTTATATTTTAGGAGAAGCTAGCACTTGCTGAGATTATTTGTGTGGTTGGTGACTTGCCTTCATCGTCACCATTGGTATCATTATTACTGGTGCGACAAAAATAAACAGAAATGAGAATAGAAAGTTCCAGGAGTAAATCGAAAAAGCTGCCTGCAGTCAGCGGCGTTTGTGGGTACGACACTAAAAGGAAAGACGGCAAAGACTATTTGGCATAATGACAACCACAAGGCTGCAAGAAACCGGTGGAGTAACGTAACGAGAGAAGGCGGACTCTGCAGAGAAATGTTCCTAAAGTGTAGAAACGTGAAAACATCAAGAACAGAAGTAGACAAGACACGCACTTAAGTAATAAGCTATTTGAACAGCATCCCATCACATCCCCTAATAACTATTACTGTTTGGTTTCATATGAATTGTGATACATTTCCCCTCGGTGGAGAGACGTGCTCTCACCTTTTGCTTACTTCTCTCCAATCTCCGTACTACCTTTACTCCTTGATAGAGACTGTCATCACATTATTGCACGAACTACTTCATTTCTTTCTACCTAATATTTTCCTCTGTAGACCAAGCAAAATTAGTGAAAGAGATATCCTTTGAGAAGCACTCGGGAAGACAGTGGTTTCGTTTGACTATGTGGCGGTTAGAAATGTCGTTTTATAAACGGAAAATGATTGTCTTTGTACTCCTCAACTCTTGAATTCAAACGGCCTTTGATAATGTCTATCAAAGCAACTCACTCCTGTGGCTGAATTTTGGCTGCAAGTTTTCATTCAAACCCTTCTTATATTTTAGTATTTAACTACACCAGTAGTATACAGTACTTGCTCCTTCTCCATGCTCTTAAACTCAATGTTTTCATATTCTGGAACCGAAGGGAGCTGCTTTCACGTTTGATTTATCTTGATACAGTCTTTACTGCTTCATTTAAATAAAAACGACGAATTGTATCCTATACCATACCGATTGTTACAATCAAACTCAATCTATTAAACGCTATCATCGATTTATTTTTGACAATTGATGATTCTATTGTGCATAATTTCCCATAATTTTGTCTGTAAATTGGTTATATACAATGGCGGTAGCTGTGGCTAGTAGAAACATCAATCGGACACTTTCAATCGCCTTAAAGAACAAGTGAATTTGGACCTGGATGGATGAGTAGAAAGTTTATTTCCTTTCGACCAAGTCTCCGATTATCGGCAGCAAGTTAATAAAATTTAAATAACAGATACAAAGAGTTAATTATATTTTGCAAATTTTAAGGAAACATATGTAAAGTACTTGTGTGTATGTATGTACAAGTATTTATCTATACATTATTTCTTGAGTTCATTTGTAAAAGTATCAATGGGCTGTGTAGCTTTCCTGTTGAGAATTTTTTCAGATTACAAGTTAAGTTTTTAGATTAGTTAGACAATAAGTTTAAAAACATCAAAGATGTAATACAATCATAAAAGAATAGACTCCAGCGATATCGTACTCGTACTACTTTAGTTTTTACGAGAATTTATGAATATTAGGTATGTACATGAGAAAATGACATTTGTAGCAGCCACCAGTTCATTACTTTAGATTATGTATATGCAAAATATATGAAACGCTTCCAATTGTAAAATTTATACAAAACAAGTGCCCTGCGGGTCTCACAGTATTGGAACAATGCAAGCAATACTAGAGAGAACAGAAGAAAGGGAATGGGACATTCACTATAGTGGTAATTTCGTCACCCCCAGATCACCATGTTTTGTCACGCCCATGGCACCATATTTCGTCCTCCC
>VYYJ01004597.1:0-13006 GCA_021029165.1 Cyphoderus albinus
AAAACAAAACAAAAAACAAAAACAGTTTGTTTTTTGTTTAAACAAAAACAAAGTCTTTGATTTTTGTTTAAACAAAATCCCGCCAAAACAAAATCAGGCGGGTTTTTGTTTAAACAAAAATTGAAGGCGCTTGTTTTTGTTTAAACAAAATTTAAATTCAGTCGTTTTTGTTTAAAAAACAAAAACAAAAGAAAACAACGGCATCCCTAATTAGAAGCAGTCTGACAAAAACCATGAAAACCTTTCTACATTGACTCCAACATTAAGTGGGATTCCGTTTACAGGGGTACTTGAGCTGTGCCTGTCTTGTATAATACACCTACTGAAGGAGAGCAAAAGCTTCCTGTGTGAGTGAGTTTTTGGTGAACAGACTTTGTTACGTAATCCGTACCTCAAATAATATGATATAATTTACCTTAGTTTCTAAATTGGCACAAAATGATTTAACTGTGTTTATAGTAAAAATACATGCGGTTGCTTACTATTATATAAAACTATTGCATAAACGATGGTCGGAGTAAATCACTGATTATTCTTCTGAGAGTTTACTTTCCTTCCAGTGGTTATGACGCACTGTTACATTTCGTTTGTTGGAGATATACTACATTCATACTTAACTTTACATGCAATGATAATTAAGTAATTAAATGAAGTCGGTTAGCCATAAGTTTACTGAATAATTACGTAAGTTATAGAAGATATAAAAGATTCATGAGTCTAATTTATTAAAATTTTAACTAACATTGCAATTCACAATTAAAAATAATAATTTATTTTAATATTGGGATGTTGCATATACAGTATTTTATCGTATTGTATGAGCATTATAACACTCCTGACAGAACTAACATACAATACATAATATGTACATCTACTGATTATTACTACTATCTCTTTTGACAATTTAAGCACCATTTTTTAATCCAGTTTTAATTACAGTAATGAAATAAAATCAGACTATGCTTATGATGGCATCGCTTGCATTTAGAAATTAGAGTATTGATGGTTCAAGTGACAAAATGATTGATTAATATAAACCAAGAAATTTCCAGTCATTCTCGGTGGTATTCTTTGAAGAATCCTCACTAAGGATCATAATGATTTTATTTAAACAAAGCTGGCGCAGTACAGTTTTCATTCCTACGTGCAGGCGCACTATGTATATTAAAAAACTCAACTAAACTGAAACACCGAGTGTGTCGAGCGTGACATTTCGTATAAAATATAAACCACGCCGCATTTGCGGAACATATTTTGACGAAACTTTATGTCGGGATTTGAGCAGGCGGCATTGATTTAACCTTGCTTATTGCTAATATTTAGTATGGAATGTTCATTCATGAATTTTATTCATTATAAACCTTCTCTTCGAAACTGTTCGGAAAAGATCAATGAAATTCAACATGTAGTCACGTACACAACACTTTAATAACAAGTCTCGGTATACTTTGGCTATATTGTCAAAGACAATCCATGAAATGCATTACTCACCGTCACCATTGAAATTATTTTAGTTTACGCACGTTCCAATTTTAATGATTGATTCGGCGCCATTGAGACATTAAGCGTAGCACACAAATGAATAGGTACGATTAAAAGTTTTTGGTCCATACAAATAAAATTGTTATTGACGTACTCGCATCTTAAATGTTTAACGAACCGGAAATTGTGGCAATTAATTTTTCTCCTTGTGAGACAACCTGATTAAAACAGTACTTTATTCAAAACGATGTGTCTGCAAAGTTTCATTGAAGAAGCCAAACTGACAATTTACAAACCACAATAAAATCACTTTCGCCATACCCATTATAAATACCGATAGTAGATTGAGTTGATGCATTATTAATATCATATTCCTGCGTCAACAACAATAGCAAATTGAAGGGCAAAATATTTTCAACTTTATTTCTTACATATATAAAAAAATTCGCCAAATTCATATTTTCCAGTAATTTTTAATTTAACAAACATACAATATTTTAAAAATATTTTAGTAATATATTTTGAATAATAATTTGAATTTTTATAAATTTACAGCTTTACAAAATCACAATGATCCATATTTCAGCAACTTTTGCCGTTTTCTACTTTACATATATCACAAAGCTTACGGAAGGCCATGTATTTGCCTGTGACCTTTGCTATACAAGTTGGGACGGCGTACCGCGAAACAATCCATGGGAAGATCATACCAGCGGCCGATCTGCACAACTCTCTTGTGGCAACCAATCCCTCTCCATGCAAGCTTATAGAGGATCATCCTTCAGATTAACGAACACGAACGGCAGCATCAGGATCGATTTCCCCGAAGCCCAAAAACCAAATCCTCACACAGGCAGATTCTTGTTTCCAAAGTCAGACAAACTAAAAGTTGCGGACAGCTACATTTTCTCTGGAATTCACATCGTCATCAGCGATAGTGAGTCAGCGTCGGTCTTAGAAATCCACTGGGTTCATTACTCCAGGTACTTCAAAAGTGTGGGAGACGCGATCAAGTCAAATACAAGTGGTGCATTGGCAGTGATCGGTGCTATGCTGGATGTCAATTTCATGTCGACCGTTGTCAACACAACATCCTTAAAATCACAGTTTCAATCAACAATTTCTTCCATTGTCAAGAATGCCGAATGTATGAAATCAGGCCAAACGAAAAATGTGAATAGTCCTCTTGACCTAGTGCATCTCACTGGGTCCACCGTGGAAACGATGACATTCAGAGGCACGGGCTGCAATTCTTTGGTTAATTGGTACGTGATAAATGACTTCATTTTGATACCTAAGGATTACGTCTTCAATCTTAAGTACACTATTGATCCCCGAACTCGGGGAAAGCAAAGTAGCGATAATGGAAATGGCAGTGGTTCCACTTCCAGAAGATATGGAAATAATGACGAGCATCATGATCTGAAATGCGATTAGTAATTTTAATCATATTTAACAATCTTTTCTAAATGACAGTATAAAATTCTAGTGAACAAAATCATTTTTGTTTTAATTCCGCATTAAATTTTTAAAAACTTAAAATATTCCTGGTACAAACAAAAAATAAATAATATTTGTATTTCACATAGGAACTGAGGGATCATTTTTATTTCTAAAACGTTGTTACTGGATATACATCACTCAGGGTAATTTTTCGTCCACGCCTTTCCTGAATTCCTCTATAGTTCCTCTTTACATACTCGCCCCTGCTGTCTTTGACTAAATAATGGAACCAAAGGAGATCCATGATTGCCGTATAGATGGGACGCTTGACCACAAACCAGGACACAATTTCATTACAGCCGGGTACCGTCAAACTGCCTTGGTACGAGTAAATTTGCACGGGTTTATTATTTTTTCTCACAAACATTTCCGAAAAGTCAATACTGTCAGTGCAAATGAGCGGACTGAGATTATTTTTCGCAACGCGATTTCTCATCTCGGGAAAACATTTAACCAGTGGCACCATTGTTGCGTGTCGAATTCCATATGGTTCCAGTTTGCCTGAGTCAGTTCGCTCCCGGGTCCTCCCAATTACGGCCAATACAGCAATGGCGTTTCCTTCGCCAGATTTAATTGCTTCGGCAATATGTCCAAATTTTGCTTTATAGTGTACAAGATGGATCTCGAAGTCGCCACCGTCCCCTTTGATGGTATGCTCAGAGCCGACCCAGTCTCCCGGTCCGAAATGGAAATGTACATGGGAGAATCGGTAGTCCCACACTTTTGATCTGTTGTTCACATCCGTGGGATCTGGGAATCGGAAAGTGTAGTTCAGCGAATTGGGTCCGTCGTCCTCGGGAAAGTCCAGCATCACTCTATGTCCATTTGTGAAAAGTCTGAAGCTGCTGGCGTCATAGCCGTTCAATCTGAGGTTGTACTTTCCAAGAATTGGGGTGTCTTCAATTAGATTTATGGGTGACTGTAGGTGGCCATTCCGACACAAATCAGGCCAGGAGGCTGTATTAGGGCCGCAGCCGTCGTCGTCCTTGTAGCAATAAGGGTTGGTAGATGGGCGGGGACTAACAAATGTTGGGTAGACAGCAACCAACACAATGCCAGGGAGCAGTGGGAATATTTTTTGAGAAATCATGTTAATTCTCAAATGTAGGTGGGATAAAGATAATGCTTATGTTGCTTGTAGAAATAAATTTGTAGTTGTGACAGTTAGAGACGCCATTGCTCCAAAAGTAGACTTTCGTGGCATTGATATTAGCAATTAGAATAACCTGCGTACCCATATTTTCTGTCTGGTAAAATATTGTAATGCATGTGTCGGGAATGGACTATGGTACTTGTTATGCATTTTGCTTGCTGTTGGTGATTTACATACAGCAGCATACGTTTTAGCAGTGATAAATACCTACTTTGCATGAATGGTTGTTTTGACGATTATAGGTATAAGGTAATTGTGTAGCGCGTGCCAAGGTCCATTGATTTTAATTAGTTGAAACATGCTGCTGATGTAATCAGTGTCATTTGATGGTGTGTAGCTTGTGCCTATTACCACGAAGTTGGTATTAAGATTTGAGAAAACAAGTAAAATTGTCTTGTCTATTGGGTTTACTATAGTAGTAAAGTACATTTCAATTAGTATAATTTGGGCAATTAGTATTAGCAATTAGGTATAATTAATTGTTTTTATAAAATATAGTACACTACAGTTGCCTACGCGTGTAAACATAAACTAGAGCAGCCACGCGCTTGAAAATGACCATGAAGTTTGTTTGAATTAAAATTACGAAATACTTTCACTGGTGTATATTTGTTGTGTATACACGGCATGAGTTATAATAAGTTAAAGAACAGAATTGAAGCAAAGTTAGGATGTAGGATGAAAGGGAGCAATATTTAATTTAAAAATCTTAATTCGTGAAATCTATATGATTTAACCTTTTTGCTGCAGACGCAACCGCTGCAAATCATACACATAAATTGTTTGTTGTAATGAAAATTAAGCTGTTTTGTCACAAGATATCCGGCTGAAAAATATATACTGCATATTCTTTACATTTTATATTATTGAGCAATGCATGTAATTCACAAACATAATATATCACTATATAATAAGCCATTATATTCTTAATAATAACATATCTACTTAGATTTTCCATTCAGAAAGATGGGTTACAGGTATTTTGAAACAATTTTTTATTCATTCAAAAATGAACATTTATATATATGAACGACATGATGAAATAAATTACTTCACTTTTATGATGTTATCTGTAAGTATGATACACTACATTTATTTCTTGACTAACAAAATATTAGCTGTTTGATTGACGCAGTATCCAAAAATGACAATGGGTGTCAACTCATCAAAGAAGTTTCCACTAAAGAAATAAATTTTAATCACCGGCAATGACTTCCAATATCTCATTAATATTTTTGCTTTTCCCCGTGTCTCGCTCTTTCTTACCATACTTTGAAACTGTGGAGATGACCAGCTTCGTTTTGAAATGTTGGATGTAGAAACGAAAATGTTTGTTGAGTGTTGGAAACAGACCAAGAAGATGATGCAAGCCATACATGCCCCATTAGAGAAAGTAAACCATGTGGAAAGAGGCACTTTTCCAAACTGGGTGACTCCAATATATGAGCAGTTGATGAAAGCCAATGTCCATACACAGACATATTCTGGAACAATTGTGAATTGAAACATGTCGTTGTATAGACCGCAAAGAATCTGAATTTCCCTGTACATCTGAGGCATTCTCAAGATTGTTTCATTATCCATAGCTGTATTCAGTTTTTCTTTGAATGATGTAATTGCAGCGTGTAAAGCATAGGTGGTGATGGTAATTACGAGGGATGAATCTAATAAACAGTGTTTAAAAAACGTAACCCATGCTGAATAACAAAACATAGTACCGAATATTTTTCTTCCCATTTCCACACCTAGCCACAACAACCAATTTTTTTTCTTTAGCACTGTCAAATTGGGATGTTCAGTGTAAATCCAGGTCGGTAGTAGATTGATTGGCAACTCCGGCTGGAATAATGGAGTAATAGACGCCACGTACATGGTTGATACTAACCCCCATTTCAAAATGTATTTTGAGGTTCGAAACACTTGTCTGCTGCTCCTCTGTGAAACTGTATGTTTTGTGTCATATCTATATTCAAATTCTAGAAGTTGATTAAGAAGACTAACAAATTTTGGACCTTTGTTGAAATGAGTATAAATCGAGATGGTTGCAGTTCCAAACCAAATAATTTTTGCAGGGTTGTAAATTTCGTCGAAAGGTGTGATACTTTCAAAATAAGATTTATATGCACTGAGAATCATCACGGTTACCATAATTGGAATAAGGAATTTCAGGCACACACGTTTGTAGCTGTCTTGATACGCAAAACTACAACTCGGCTCTTGTGGCAAGGGAGTAGAAAGTGTTACAATTTTATATGGATATTTGAAACTGGGAAAATTCCATCTGTTCAAGTGTTCAAAAATCGAGGAAATTTCTGACACTAAATTGGTGGATACCAACATATTTATACTGCTTACTGTTAAGAGCGTATCAACGTTTTGTTAAACAATAGATGAATTCACGTTTAAAAATACTTCTAGTGCGACATCAATCCTGTTAGTAAATGCGCCCTTGGTGTCATCATTACATTTGGTGAAACAATAATGGATGCGACACTAACATATTAGTGACATTGTCTGAAACCAAGTTATTGATTTCCTATTCTATGAGCACCAAGCTCTACACCTCATTAAGCGAAATTGGTGTAGTTTAAATGGAATCGCCAAACAGTTTCTCAATAATATTGGAACCAGTTTCTCATTACATGTAATTATATGTAAATACAAAAGCAAAATAATTTTATCCTGGCTTCATTTAGGTGATTTAATTTCTGGCTTCAATATGTGTGCATTGCAAACTTTGCAATTTCATTCCCATGAAGTCAGTCGCCTTACTAAATGTGATTATAGGATACACTAGCAATTTAAAACTGGAGGCTCATTAGAAGAAAATTCAGGGATTTTACTATACGAATGTTAGTGAGTCGTTTGAATTTACTCCTGCTTTAACTACGACGAATATGGTTAAAGCTGGCTGTGATAAAAATTATCTATTTGGCTCTTTTATGTCACGAATATCGGGAAAATCCCCCTATGTGGACACTTACAGCTAATAACGGTAATATCTAATATCTTCTGCATACAAACCAGGGAAGGAAACCCCATGGGTTTTTTACATTAAAACCCAGATTTAATTTTTATTGTGTTTTAATGATTGTTTTTAATTTTGCAAAAGATGGGTAGTATTTTGTCAATAACAATAATTTGATACTTAATAACAGTAAATATTCATAACATATAGTACTTTAATCTTGTTTTTATTCAGTTTAATCAATGATAAATCGGTTTTAATTAATTTTAATGTATTTAGTAAAAATTTATACCCGTTGTGTGAATTGCCAACTATTTATTAACATGGGTGACATCTTTTATAATATACACACCATAATTGTATACATAATTTATTTTGGTATTTAAAAATCACACCAAAAAAACTCACGAGGGATAACCTTGATGCAAACTATAAAGAATACAATCTCCTGTCACAAATGGTAGTATTTAAAAATTATTTGAAAAATATGTATTAACGAATTAAACTTTGACGAGTTTTTATATTCACCAAAAAGCAAGGTACTCCCTGATGGGTTTTTTGTGTTTTATTGGGTTTTTTGGGTTGGGTTTTTTATAAAAAACCCATCCAATTTGGGTTTCTTGGGTTTTTTAAAATATACCAAAATAAATACGTAGAAGATTATTGTACATTAAAATAAAGGTTTACAATTTATTTATAAATAATTTACACAACTGGTAAGAAATTATACCAATTGTATTAAACATGAATCAAAAATGATTTCTTAGTGGTAAAAGTTAGTAAAAAGTAAGCTAAAGTAATATTTGTTATAAATATTTGCTGTTATTAATTACATAATTATTGTTTTTGACAAAATAATGCCTGTTCTATGACAAATTAAAACAACTAAACCCAATTTGGGTTTTAAAATAAAAAACCCATGGGTTTTTCGTATTTACCTTGCCGAAAAGTATGAGATGGTGACCTGGGTATGAAATTTAGAAAAAAACTAAAATAGTTTTTCTTGTATATCTACACCAACACTCAACCAATCTTACCAAAGTTGGTATCATATGAAAGCCACTTTGTCCTAGAATAAAGCTTTAAAAACAAATAAGAAATAAAAATCATAATATTTAAATTTATTTAAATATCCAATTTAAACGTACTAGCGAATTAAACATATTATGTAGTGTTTCAATTAATAACATTTGAACTAATTTCTATCCCAGACAACTTCAACTTAAATTTCATTTAATAGCTGTAATTTTCAAATACTTTTGCACAGGATTCCATGCTTAAAAATTATTGAAAAAATATAAAACTTGTGTAATAAAATTCATAATCAACATACGGAGATAAAAAGCTTAAACACAATTTAACAGTTAAATTTTAACTTACTTTTTGACTAACAAAATATTAGCTGTTTGTGTGACACAGAATCCAAAGATGATAATGGGTGTCAATTTATCGAAGAAGTTTCCACTGAAAAAATAGACCTTGATTGCCGGCAATGACTTCCAATATCTCATTAATACTTTCGCTTTCCAATGTGTCTCGCTCTTTCCTACCATCCTTTGAAATTGAGGAGATGACCAACAAGCTTGTTTTAAAATGATGGATGAAGAAACAAAAATGTTAGTGGAGTGTTTGAAGCAGACCAAGAAGATGATGCAAGCCATACATGCCGCATTAGATAAGGTGAACCAAGTGAAAAACGGTACTTTCCCCAACTGGGTGACACCGACGTAGGAGCAGTTGATGAATGTCAATGTCCAAACACACACGTATGCTGGAGCAATGGTGAATTGAAACATGTCGTTGTATAGGCCGCAAAGAATCTGGATTTCTCTGTACATCTGTGGCATTCTCCAGATTGCTTCGTTATCAGTTGCTGTGTCTAGTTTTGAATTGAATGAAGTTATGGCAGCATGTAACGCATAGGTGGTGATTGTGATTACAAGACAGGAGTCCAATACACAATGCTTAAAGAAGATAGTGGCGGCTATATAAGAGAACAGAGTACCGATAAACTTTCTCCCGATTTCCACACCTAACCACAAAAACCAATTGGTTTCCTTCAGCACTGTCAAATTGGGATTGTCAGTAAATATCCAAGATGGTAGTACATTGATTGGCAACTCTGGCTGTACCAGTGAGGTAAATGACACGGCATACATGGTTGATAGTATTCCCCACTTTAAGATATGTTTTGAGGTGAACAAAACTTGCCTACTTTTTTTCCGTGAAACAAAACGCTTTGTGTCATATCTGAACTCAAATTCTAGAAATTGATTCAGAAGGCAAACAAATTTTCTGCCATGGTTGAAATGAGTATAAACCGAGATAGTTGCACATCCAAACCAAATTATTTTTGCAGGGTTGAATATTTTGTCCAAAGCTGTGACGCTTTCAAATAAAGATCTGTATACACTGAGAAGCATCGCTGTTACTAAAATTGGAATAAGAAATTTCAGGCACACTCGTCTGTAACTCTCTTGGTACTCAAATTTACAACTAGGCCCTTGGCCAGAGGCACTGTAAAGTTTTACAAGTTTCAATGGATATTTAAAACTGGGAAAATTCCATCTGTTCAAGTGTTCGAAAATTGATGAAATTTCTGCTACCAAATTTGTGGATATCAGCATTTTTATGCTGTTCTGTTTTACTATACCTTTGTGAAAGTGTACATAGAGTTTGTCATAACACGTTGGATTGGTGCCTACCTAAACACTCCTATTGATGGAGTCTAGTATATGCGTCTGTTTGAAAAGGTGAAAGTTAGAACACTTTTTCTATGTATTTACATAACGATGTTAAGAGATACGTAATTCCTCATTAAAAGTAATTGGTGAATTATTTGGCAGAATCGCAGAATCAGAATTATACATTAAAGCAAGCTCTCCCTGATAATTATGTTTACTTATAATTAGGTACTTAAAATGTCAAAGCAAAATAATTACAGCCTGAGCGCATATTAGAAGAGTTAGTTAACTATGGCTGTATTAAATATGTTTGCTACATAGTAGCAAATTGCTACTACATTCCCTTGAGTGTTTTCACCTCACTTAATGTAATTATACGATCTGTAATGCTCTGCTGCGGCCTTCTTTCATCTGTTATCTCAGTATCGTTATGGTTTGCCATATACACGTACTCCATAAATAACTGGAAATCGTCCGGCGACATTTGGTATGGATGCTTGATAATGAACCAGTTGATAATTTCACTGCAAGGTACGTTAATTAGGGATCCTCTGCAATTAAAAGTAAATATTTTATACTACAGAGTTCAATGTAAACAGTGAGAAATTATAACAAAGCAACGTTATACTAACCGATAGCTGTAAATTTCCGCTGGATGCGTCACAGTTAAAAGAGGTGTCAAATCCAGCGGCTCATTAACTCTCACATAGTAAAGTCCATGAATTTTCTCCTTATGGTCTGCCAGTCTTAGATGATTAATAATAGGCGCTAAAGCGTGACTAGCAACGTGATGTCCATTCGTTACGTTTGTGTCCACAAACACGGAAATGATTGCAATTGCATCTTTATTATTGGAGGCTAGTGCCTCATCAATATCTTTAAACTGTGTCAAATGGTGCCACAGTTCTATCTCCATGTCGAAGAATTTGTCTTCCACACTATGTTGAGATGGCCCCGGGTTGATTTGTACCCAGGCAAATGTATAGTTTTTTATATCGTCATTGTCGAATATATCCTCGGGATCGGGGAAGGGAACTTGTAGAGGCTTAGCACCTTCGAAATCCACGCTAACCGTTGTATGCGTAACCGTCAGTCGAAATGAAGGCGTTTTGTAAGCTGCCAGAGCTAGATGATATTCGCCAACACCGCCACGGGGACGTAGTGGAAGGCCAATGGGTGATTGCCGCTGCCCTAAGCGGCACACGTTTAATTCTTTGGGATCATGGTCATGGCAGCTATGATTTTCTTCGCCTTCGGAGCAAAACTTGTCGGAGAATGGTACGCCACTTGGGAATGGAGCCACGATTCCAAAAGTTATGAATGCAAATATCAAAAACACTGAAACCATTTTCAAACGTGGTGATGCTATTGAATTGTAAATAGTTACAAAGAGCCTAATTAGGCTGTCAGAAGAAAAAATAAAAATTAAGAGAGTTGCGAGGTTGCGACACGTTCTATAAACTGGGTGAGTGCTTGTCAATGAAAATTAATAATTCCAAGGTCATGCTTGTACATGCTCAATGCTACCATCGTTGACGTGAAAAAAAATAAAATGACTTGTTTTTTATATTTTTCTAAATAAACTTTGCTTTTACATTAAGCGGTTCCAGGATAAACAAATGTGATTTCGCTCAGTGACACGTCGCGGTCATGAAGTGGCTGTGCTGGCCTATGATTAGCAAGTAATTTGCGACCCTGATCGTCCTTTATGTGAGTCCTAAATGCATCAAGGTCCTTTGCTGTGATTTTTAGCCACTTTTTCAGAACGAACCAATTCACAATCTAAAAGTCAATCAAAGCAGTACTCAGTTAGTAATTAATCACTTAATATATTAATGAATTGTTCATTTAAAAAATTTCTATTTACTTCCTGGCAACCGGGTGTGGTTAGGGACCCGTGGTAATTATAAAATTGCGAAGGCTCCTCGAATAAAGTGCTGAAATCAAGGTGCTCACTAATTCTTTCAAAGGTGCCCATGTGGTCCGGAATTTGTATTTTGGAAAGATTGTCAATAACAGGCCTAAGAGCCACGTGCGATTTTTCAGCCTCTCTGTCCTCGAAAAGGACACCAATGACCACCATGGCTTTCGGGTCGTCGGAGTTGAGCGCCTCTGAAATATTCTTGTATAGTTTCGAGTAGTGAACTCTGTAAAGTAATAAAAACATTTAATGAATAACTTTTTTTTGTGATGAGCAATTTTAATACTTAGAAAATAATCCTCACAAGTGCAACTCCATGGCAGCATAATGTCCATCAACGCTGTGTTCAGAGCCAGCGTCACCTGAAGTAAATACATTTTCATTAACGTTTCTTTTTTATGGTACGCCAAGTACAAAATCTGACTAAAAAATACTTACCCTTTCCCCAATGAAAGTGAGCCTGAAATTGTACAAATTTAGAAGATTATTTATTAAAACTTGTGACAAACCATTTACGATTATGTGAAAATTAGAACGTTGCAAGTGATTACCTGAGCAAATTGGTATCGGTTTTTAAGTCTATCCTCTTCTACGTCTGTCGCATTTTCACTCTTACTAAGGTGAGGCGAACCTCCATCATTAGTCACACCTTCAAAGCCAATCACTACACTGTGGCCCTGCAAATTAAAAAAATATTGAAATCGCATTTGTTTTAAAATTAATTGATTTACTAAAAATCACTTACATTGTTTGTCATCTTAAAATGGGGCACTTTGTAGCCAGTGAGTTTGATGAAATATTTGGAGCCAGGACTGGGGTTCATGTTGAAGTCGATTGGAGATTGACTTGTTCCTGTCCGGCAAATCTCCGGCCACTTCGCTGTGCCTGGACCGCATCCCTCTGCGTCGTTGTAGCAGAAACCCGTGCCCGTAGAACGTCCGCCCAGATTCACAGGACGTACGCCATGTCCACCCCCAGCCCCAACTTTAGCGTCACCCTCAGCTCCAACTTTAGCGTCACCTTCAGCCCCAATTTTGGCGTCACCCTCAGCTCCAATTTTGGCGTCACCCTCAGCTCCAACTTTAGCGTCACCTTCAGCCCCAATTTTGGCGTCACCCTCAGCTCCAACTTTAGCGTCACCCTCAGCCCCAACTTTAGCGTCACCTTCAGCTCCAACTTTAGCGTCACCTTCAGCCCCAACTTTAGCGTCACCCTCGGCCCCAACTTTAGCGTCACCTTCAGCCCCAACTTTAGCGTCACCCTCGGCCCCAACTTTAGCGTCACCTTCAGCCCCA
>VYYJ01004598.1:0-13003 GCA_021029165.1 Cyphoderus albinus
ATACATTATGCATAGCATTGCGAATTACGGATTCACACAAGTGAGTAACTGACTGAGTGCGTGATGCGATGCATGATGTAAAATAGTAAAAATATTCCTCCTTATTGATATTGAAGTGCTGCTGAATCACCAAGTGTAGTACATTTTGGGAAGACAATAACACGCTGGTGTCATTCCAACTAAATATTTCTTCGCTTTTTTGTCGATTCGACTTCTCATGCAAGAATAATCGATTTCTTGCCTGTTTTTACTTACTCCTTTCTTACTTTTTCTACTTTTCTCCTTTTCAGCCTCACTCTCTAACTATATTCATAGTGAACAAAGTTTCAATAAAATTAAACGAGAATGACTCTACGCGTCAGCGACAGATTCGTGGATGAAAGAGAGTCACATAATGCATTTTCCACTTTTGTTTTTTCAATTATCCAAACTTGAGCCTCGCATGTATGACACACCGCGATACAGTCTTTCCAAAATCCTACTTTAAAAATCAGTGCATATGGAAAATTGTGGTACGTGAGCTCATGAAAATAAACGTTTATAATGATCGCCGCGCATTTGTACACTACGTGTGGGCCACAGCGCATTCGAAAACCCATTTCGATGCGAATTCACTACCGAAGGAGCCGACTGCAGATTTTTGTCGGTTCACTCGCTCCAACATGGCCTAACTTAATCAGAAAAAGTTTGCCAATCAAGAGGAATAATTCTATTTCAAGAGAAAGCGCTCTCTCATCTTTCTTCACTAATAGTCACAAATTTCTTGGCGAGGAAGACGTTGATGCAGAATAATGTTATAATTTAAATAATCATAAAGCATCGCATCCAAAAGTCGCTACATTTAATTCAGTTATAGCATTATAATAATGCACCAAAATACTACGTGAGGAACTTCCAATACGAAACGGATTCACTTAAAAATTGAATTTTACTTAAGAGAAAGTATTAAGCGTGAAATACGAACTTTCCCGTTTCCTCGCGTCGTCGAGCCCAACAACTTTTGTATACACTCAAAGGAACAAAATTGTAAGATGTTTAAAAATGATACCGAGACATGGTACCAAGAAAAGATTGTCGTACTCCAGAACTGTGCTCAACGCTTTCTTTCTCATCTCACCTTTCTTCATGGACGAAAAAGTAATAGTAATCGAGACACCAATACACTTTTACTACAACTCGTGGACTTGATGTGCAATCCAACAGGGTCGTCATTAGCAGTGATCATCCCAGTAGATTTTCTTGTAGCAGTAGCAATAGTTACAATAGATTTTATTTGTCCACTTCTTTTATCACTAGAGACTTTTCAGATGGTAGGTAGGAAAATAGAAAAGAAATTGCCAGCAATTTCATCATCGCCATCGAAGCAGATCTCATCGGTGTCATTGGCAGTATTGGCTCAAGGTGAAAATGAGGGTGGTCTGTGAGCCGTCATCCAATACAGTTACAACAAGTACATCTACCCATTTCAAAATAACAATCATCGTAAAAAGACACGAAAATGTTGTTCGCACAACCAAAGAAGCGATTACCATTTCCAAGAATGAAATTGTCTTTTGTGACACAAAGTGTCAGTGTGGCCATCGCCATTCTCTTTATTGTCGCTACGATTTCCCATTCCAACTCTGCATTCTTGTTCTTCGAATTATGGTCAGTTTCAATAGTGTACGCAACAGTACTGCTTTTGCTACTGTTGTTCCTGTTACTTGATTTTAATTCCATTCTGAAACTGACCATCTCCGATTTATTGTGTCGGTGGTACGCAAATTATTCACACAATTTCACGTGCAGGGAACGTCAAAGGAAAAGAGAAGATGCTCAAGAATCCTCCTTCTTATCCGTATCAATCGACCGCATTTCATTAATGGTAGTGAGGTATCCTGTCATTGGTAATCAAGAATGCGTACCTCATGATAAACAAAATTGTTATGAATACGAAGGCAAAGTTTTCTTTGTTGTCAGCTCAAATAAATCTTCAGCGCCCTCTTGTCCTGTTCAATTCATGATCACAAATCGAAATAGCCCTCACTTCCGGTCCAGAAAAACAACTGAAAAGCAATACATTATTGATGTGAGCGAGAAAGAAGTAAAGAATTCGTTATGGCTATTTGAGTGTGTCAGAACGGAAGAGGACGACTTGAGCAAGGTGCTATTAGTTGAGCATTCGTATTATGCAAGACGGACTGATTCCCAGAACTTTGAAAGTTGCGCGGAGCGCATCAAACAAGAAATTCGCATTCCCCTTCGCTCAACTCGAAATCCGCCTGGTGCGGCGGACCGGGAACTTTCAGAAGGAAGAGAAAAGAGGAAAGGAGAAAGCGAGCGTAGTTTTGTATCAACATCGAACAGACAAGAAAATGAGGTCGGTATTTCCTCTACAAACTTAAAACCAAAAAGCACAAAGAAAAACAAAAAGTGTGCTTTTGTTGTTACGAAAGTACGGATTCCGATCCTCCTCAAAAGGAAATGTGCGCACCACCATCAACTTTCGCGATGTTGTGATTATTGTTTTTGTTACAACCTTCGCTCCCGTTTCAGTCATCAACCGAGGAAGTGGTGCACTTTTAATCTCAAATTTTCTCAGGGAAATGCAGTTGCTCTGTTCAGTACTAAATTTAGAAACGCGCGACGTAACTGCTTCACAATCGAGAGAAAGACAGTGCGGATAAAAGAGCAGCCTCAATGGAATAAGCGAACAAGAACAAATTGTGCCGTCGCTGCTGTATCTACGAGGTGCATTGTTATTACAGGTTGTTTTAGTGATCGTGGCAGTGTCTCCGTATCCTCCTGTCTGCAACTGCTCTTTCCCTTGTTGACCCTTTCCAGTGGAAGAAACAACGGACCTCTGGTTGAGTTGTTGCCTTCGAGTTGTGCTTCACTGCTTCTTTTTTACATTGTTGTTGCTATCGTGCATCGACTTCCACTTCTGCTCCTCTTGTCCTTTGTTCGATTCGTACACAAGGAGAAGGAGGGCAGGGAAGAGAGTAAAAGCAATAAAAATCTATTTCCTACTTCTGAGCCGAAGCCACAGAGATCAGTCGCGGCCGAATTCGCTGCTTTGCAATCGCATTCACTCGAGGGCCTTTGGAAGCAGACAGAAGCATTACACAAAAGAGCAGTAGCACCACCACCTTTCTCCTTTCAAAGAACAGCTGCGAAAGACAGCGCCGCTATTGTTGGTTCGGCTTCCTCTGGTAAGTATAGTATCAGAGAAGCCTTCGTGGACAATAATAAGCATGTCAGCCGAGCATCGAAGACGACGTCAAAAATTACAACGATGGGCTTCAGCGTGAGTCTACTCATTATAACTTTTATCGTCATTGTTTATTTGCATTCCATTAAGTACTCTTATGACAAAGTAAGGTTCGCGTACAAAAGACTATGACTAGGGCACTTTATAGAACAGCATGATTTGTTAGCACGACCATACAAAATCTATCAACTTTCCTTTATGCCTGAATGGAAACAGCGAAATGATAATTTCTCTATTTTTCCATTCTTCCTCTAATTAATTAAAAATTCATTCATCTTGTTCGTACATAAGCGCAACGGCAGAGACTTGTCATTTGTCAACTAGGCAGTGGTGGCTTAATGGAAGCACAAAAAATGTGCTGGGTTGGAAAATTGTTTTGTGAGGTTTCGCTCGCTCGCTCTTGTATTTTCCCAAGTGCGTTGACTTCAATGTCATCGGAAAAGTCCCTTTTATCAGAAAAGTGTACTTTAGTTGTTAACAAACATTTCAGCAGTTTTCCAATGCCCTCTCCTCCACCTTTCTCCTTTCCAGCATGACGGGTAGGTCAAGCGATATTAAGTTATAGATGTTAAGTTTGTCATGCGAATGGAGAAGTCTGAAGTGTCCTTTTCATTCCTTTCTATCATCCAATCGAGCAACGCCTCTGCTCAGGAGACCTCTCTTTGGGACCATGTCAAGTTTCCTTTTACCTTTAATGATATGCATGAGATAGAGGACAACACTTGAACAATTTTCACAGGTTAGCGGCAATTAATAAGCAAGTTGTAGATAACAGAACTGAAGCATATACTTCTACATTCCAAACTTTTTACGCTTCCAAAGTCGAATTTCTCCTTTCTTCGCTTGGAAATGTGTGCCTTCGCCCGAACGTCTGGCTACACTGAAGTACTGTAAAGCGGACATACAGGTTCTACAATGTATATTTTTACGATGCGAGACAGGAGAAAATTCCATTCCCCTAAATTAGCTTCTCGAAGATAGAAATGACTTTTTTGGGATAAGTGGTGCAAGAAATAATGTATGAACTTGGTTTGAGTAGCTCGCTCTTATAAAATAACATGGCCACTATAATCTGAAATGCCTTGAGCACGCTTCAGTTATGCGGCCAAGTGTTACTCATCATTAATCATAGAGTGTTTTAATTAAAAATCCTCGTCTACTCAAATTTTCAGGTTTGGAAATGGCAGCACAATTTCCACCTGATAGAACTGGAGGTAATGTTCCAAGAACTAATTGGGAGAGCTAATTGTGATGGAAAATTAAATTGGATGTCTTCCTCTTCCTATTTATAGAACTAGAGGTAATGTTCCAAGAACTAATTGGGAGAGCTAATTGTGATGGAAAATTAAATTGGATGTCTTCCTCTTCCTATTTATCGTAACACAACTGTTTCCATTCATTTTTCATAATCGCGAATTCCAAATATGCAGACATGGCTTAACTCGAATGTATTTCATTTACATTACCCACGAGTGGGTAAACCTAACATCGGAAATGATATCAACAATGCTTTTTGTTTCAAAATGTGTTTAGAGTTTACGACTAGGAATGCCTAAACTAAAAGAGCGTGTGCAGGAATTTTATCGTTGTCCTCATGTCAGATGTATGTAAATATTCATTAACAGGCAATAAGTGGAACACATTGAAATCACTTCAATAAAGTTTCTTTTTTATTCATCAATTCATCATAAATACGTACTTACATCAACCGAGATGGAAACTGGAATCTATTTTTAAAACTGAAAGCCCTTTAACAATATCATCATCATCTTTAAAAGTAACTTTTTGTCAAAGAATAATTTGCTAAATGTTGTTAGCCTTTTTATACAGAGAACCTAGACTTGAGTACTCCCTTGTTTTAGTAATCAAATCAAATCCTTATCAAATCATGAAGCATGAGCAAGTTAGAAACATTTCCCAGAACAAGGTGGAGGAAACGCGACAATGCGTTTTACGTGCAATTCTATGAATACCAACTTTGAGCAGTGAGCCATTTTGTAAACTCAATTAAATTGAAAAACAGTTTCCATTCTGATAATGAAATAAATATTTACTTCACTGGATGAGGAAAAGAAAACAAAAAAGTCGCTAACGATATCGATCGCGCCGTCCAATAAAATATAGATGAATGTGAGAATTGGAATTACCGTTAGTATGTGATCAAATGTAGATGATCGCCATTGTCTCGGGAAAATGCTAGGCATCTGGTGTTTTTCTTGGGAGAAAGAAAGAACGAGGGGAAGTGCAAGTAGCACGCCTTCTCCTGTCCCATTTCTTTATAATCTAATAACATGGGATAGTGGATGCCACTTAACATGTACTGGGTATTTTGAAAGTGATAAGCTATAATTTCTCACTACCATAATTTCCAAACCGATTGAGCCAGTTTCAAAATTATGCAAATGTTGGAAACGATTTAGACGGTTCAAAATTTTAAACACTAATTAAACCAAATTCGAAATTTTATAATTGACCCGGTAGGAATAAGCTTAACCTTAATAAGATATTTATAAAATTTAGTTTACTATTTCGAGTTTCCAAAACTGGTTTAATTTTGAAGCTAGCTTAATTGGTTTGGAAATTATGGCGGTTACGAGTTAGGTTACCTTTTAGAAAACACCCTGTACGTATGTACCTGCTGAAATAACCAAACTCGTATTAAATTAATTACACTGCTTGAAGTACGATTGTGCATTGTGAGTAGTTTTCGCAATTAATTAGCCCATGAAGGAATGGACAGTTACTTACAACGTTCCCATGTATTTGTGCTGTATAATGAAGAATGTAGTTTTTCAATTTTGTTCACTTCGGAAGCGAAGCGATCCACTCTTTTTTCTCCGAATTGAAATGGGACGGATTAGAGGAGAGCTCTTCATTCATTAACCCAAGAACGATCAATGGGAAATTTTGGAAATACTCGGTTTAGAGTTTCTGCTTGGTGTAGTGAGGCTAAAGCTGAGCTTGAGATTTAGTTTAAAAAAGGGTACAAGCTAGACTGCTTGACTCTTGACTTGAGTAAGAAATCAAATATATGCGTGAAGAGAAAACTAGTTTATATGCTAATACTAAAATAGAATTTTTTGATCGCTAGACTCCCCCTTAAATCCATTTACAAACAAGAAAGGAAACTGAAAATTTAAACATGTTTATGTATGCATAAAGCAACTGGGAAAAGTAAAGTCGACAGAGAGGCAGAAAATGTGAATGAAAGAATTAATTTACGAATTATATTTTGTCAGAGTGACTGCTCTGGCTCGACATCTGAAGAAATCTTCAACTGCTAAGCAACTGGGAAAAGTAAAGTCGACAGAGAGGCAGAAAATGTGAATGAAAGAATTAATTTACGAATTATATTTTGTCAGAGTGACTGCTCTGGCTCGACATCTGAAGAAATCTCCAACTGCTATTGTTATTAGTTATTACTCCAGCGTGCCACCTTCTTTAGCTGAGACCTGGTCCTATTATTATTATTATTATTATTATTGCTATACTGTACAACTACTATTATAATACAGAAAGGTTGTGTGTCAGGAATAATTTTGTCTGGCATATCTTATTATGTACTCATAGACTTGCAAACTGCTTCCGGCAGCTAAGCTTGTTCTAGATAAGTAAACATAATGGGCTTTTCTTCACTTTTTTAGCAAAGGAACTAGGGAACTCTTTCAACTCGCTGTTTGAATTGAATGTGTTCTGTACCTGTTTATTTTTCCAAACAAAGCAAAACCCACCAGAGTATGATGATTCTTTACCCTTGGTTTTCCCTTTTCCCTTACCAAAACATGGTCAATGGAGTAAGTAAAACAGAACCGTGAATTATACAAAAGATGTTTGTTAGTTGTTAGAAGTAAAATGTGTTTTTTCACAGGTCGCTGCTGGCTAATCCTGCTTATGAGATGAGATTGCAAACATCTTTTTAATGCTCTGTCTATTTCTATCCGCCGCTTCCCACATTCCACGTTCTAGACATTACACAACCATGCCCTGTAGACACTTCTCCTTCCTGCCCCATTTATTAGATGGGTTCTGGGAAAGTGTTCGAGCATACTCAATGCTCGCCAATTCTATTACACGCTGATGCTATTTTTATTACAATACATAAGCAATAACAGAATACCTATGTGCATGTCTGCGCATATCATTATAATACACAAACATTTCAATTTTTCAACAGCGCCACACGAATAATTGTCGTCGACGTCGACACCTTTCCTGCTGAAGAAACTATAATGGGTTAAATGTGAGCGAAGTTAGAGTTGTTTTGTTGTTACCTTCCACGGACAGCTGCTGGAGCTTGGAAACCGTTTCTGTGTTTAGTGCCACCGTTCAAGTAGTTCAAAGTGACTGAATGTTCTTTTTCAAAAAGATGCCTCCATAAAATTCATTTATGCCCCGCGGTGCTCGCTTCCATTTATAGCACAATTTTTTACTGTCACTAATATCAGTGCCCTGCCGTACCTACATTTTTATCTCAACCAGACACCTTTATTACTACTAAAACTTAAATAAGTAAATATTTTGTGAATGAGAAAAAATTGAATGTATGAAACTGTAACTTGGAGGTGCTACTGTGATAACAATTCCCTTACACTTCCTGTCCATGTTGTGTAAACTTTAAACTCATTTCTTGCATGAGTCGTACAGTTTGAATAAACATAGGATAACAAACAAACCAAATGGGAATAGAAATCGTAAAACTTTTTCGACTCCCAGTGTGAAGCTGGGAGTCAAAGAACTGCAAAGGTTACGTTACAAGCCAGCGCTACTAATAGTGTACCAAAAAAACTTTGCTGCTGTTATACCTTAGCCTTTTTCCCCTTCCTTCCTCGTTTTAGTCCCAAATAACGACCATTTGGTTAAATTACATAGGTGTGATAACACACCTTTTGTAATTTACCATCACAGAGGGGGTGTCATAACTAAAAGTAGCACTTACCGGGTAGCTTTAAAATGTTTTCCCAGGAATAAATGATTTTCATGCTTGGCATAGTATGGTAGCATATGATTCTTTACATCGTGTAAACCTAAATTCTATCCAAATATTCTATTTGTAACAGAATGAAAGAGCGATGATAATATGATGTCGATGGTCACAATGATTTGTTCTCCATTCCGCTTCATGCCTGACGCTTGATAATATCAAATTGATACTTTCCTCGTCCACTTGTGCGATGTTAATGAGCAAACGTTCTTCTTTTTCGTGAGTAAAAGTTAAAAGCCTCTTGTGCAAGTCACGTCAGGAGAAGCAGTCAAGTTGTCGATTTCAAGAAAAGCATTTTCTCCAAGTTTTGCAAGGAAATGTTTTCTAGGATATCATTCGTGTCACATAACCGTACTTTTTATCCACTAAGACTAAGGCAGTAAAGAATGGAGTGACTAAACGGACTTGTCAGGGAGAAGGAGAGAAATAGTAGAAAAACTTTGCGATTGCTTTACTTTTGACAGAATGAAGATAGCTGGGATGAAACCATGTAGGTAGACAGAAGACCCTCCTTCCACTCATATTTGTCTTACTAGAATATTTTTCAAAATATACCAACTCATTTTCTAGCTTTGTAGGTAGTAGTACTACTGAACGACTCTTGTGAGTTGTGAACAATTTGGAGAAGAAGCTAGAAAAGAAAAATCACATTCGCTGCCTTTTTAATACGCATAAGCTCACATCGCATGCTTCAATATAATAACGGATGAATCATGTCAACGATATTTGTGTAGTATGCTTCAGTCACTCTTCCTTTTCCGCTTGATGTATCGTTCTCCTTAAAATCGTAAACAACTTCCCATTTATTTTTTCTCGTTTTTTGCAAGAAAAACTGATTTCCTTAACCACAACAGGATACCAGCCACAAAAGACAAGAACCGCTGAGAATGCTCTTGTTGTAAGGTTATAATTTGAAAGGGGAAATGGGCCATGCAGATCATCATTCTATCTCCGATCTCTGTAGACTTTCATTCCCTGGATGAATGAATGTATACTTTTATTTGTTCATCGATTCAATTTCAAAATTGGATTTGGAAAAGAAAAAGGTGCACTTTCATCATGTTTGCATAATGCATACTTAAGGCTTATTTTTTGTTGTACTCCCATTTCCCTGTCTGTGTTATGAGAGACAGTCAAGGCACGGTTTCTCTGCTTTCACTGAGGATGATGATCACGATCACGATATGACTGAATGCATGGTGCCCTCCTCCTCCCCAAGAAAGATGTAGCCATCTGATGAAAGGATTCCTATCGGGTTCAAGATTTATTACGGAATTGTCTCTCGTGTTCTTCTCCCTGAAGAAAGAGAGCGGCGGAGCACAAGAATGAAGAATAAGAGCCTTTTCCTTCCGCTGGTATCTCCTCTGTTTTCTCGTCTCTCTTCATCTATTTATGGTTGCATGAAACGTATTTTAAGCCAGATGTGAAATATGCCGTGTCTTTTTTGGGATGGCATTAAAGTAATTTATGACATTATTAAAACTTCCCATTATCTTACTACCTCCACTCAAGCTTTTCACAAACTCTTGCTGTTCACTCAGCCTAAAAATTTTGTCTGTCTGTGCATGTTACAGTTAGTCATAATAATGCTTGGAAGGTAAATGGATAACGGCGACTATTAATATTTCGACAAAATATATGTATGAATCTGAATTGGAAAGGTATGGCGAGTGTGCAAAGTCCATAAAACAGTTTTTTTTGTTGATAAATTGAAATTTTAGTAACTACTGAAAATAACATTGTTCTTATTCGATATCAACTAGGTTTTTTTAAACTATATTTTCTCATTGTGATTGGTTATCGTACCTCGGTTAATAAATATTAGATTGTTTATTGCAACTTGCAACTGCAGAACTTAGAATTTTATTCGGGAACATGTTTCTCTAAGTACTCTAAAATTCACGTCCATTTTCGCTTCACGGAAGACTTGACACTGATAGACGTGTTGACGAACAAAGAATTCTTAGATGATATTGTGGTGATCGCATGTCAGAAGTACGCAAGCATTTCAGCGAGTACAGCAACGTGTTTGTCTTGTAATCCACCGGTGAAAGCTCGGAGAAAGTAGGAGAGGAAACATGGATGTTACCGACTTAACTTCTGCTTAGGAATGCAGATGGTGCTCAATCAGCAAAACGTGATTGCTCGGAGTTCTCCAGACGTGGCCAGAATCATTTATTAGCTGTTCATTCATAGCTGCACGGAGGATGGCAGTAGTTCATCCAGTCCAGTTTTTGCAGTAGTGCTGTACGGAGCACTCGCGAGGTACTGTTAGCTACGTGTTCTCCACATTTTAGTTTCACGGTGCGCTGTGAGCGATGTGATGTGATAATATTGCATTGTTACGTTTCTAATCATAGGCATTTCCACATCCTTTATTACCTATCTCTTCACTTAACCGTTGACCTATCAAAATTAGATATTTTGCTTCGCAAATACTTCTATTTTTAGCGGCTGACTTTTCTCGCGATAAAAATCCTATCTTGCAAGTCAATAAATACGACAAATAATTCAATGAAGGTCTTTCATACAAACGGTTATGCTTTTGATATTCTTTTCACGGGAAACTTATTCTTCCATTCAAACCTTCATCATCACTTTTTGAATCTATTTTTCCATGCCGAGATGCGTAATAACCAGAAAGGTTTATTGAAATCGTTGCAAAATACTTTTTGTTTTGATTCAGTTGAAGCAATCCATTCTTTAGTTCCCTTCTATAATCAAAGTTACACGCAAGTCCACGTTCTTGTTTTGAGTGTATGGTTACAGTGGGTTATGTACATAAGTGTACTACATGACTGGACCACTTTTCAACTTGACTTATGGCATCAATGAGTTATTCAATGGCTCAATTTTTTCTCCTCAAAATGTTGCACTTTTTTCTGTTGTTTGAAGAGAAAAAAGAGAAGAGAAAGGATCAAACTTTGCTTTTAGACTGCTTTCGATGGAGAAACTTTCTTTTTGTTGAAATGGGACTTTATAATGAATGTAGTTTTTTCTACCAAAAATATGTATCCTGTTCCTGTACGACAAGTTGCAAAGGTGCAATATTGTAAAAAGCTTTGGGAAAGATGA
Source organism: Cyphoderus albinus (assembly GCA_021029165.1). Lineage (NCBI taxonomy): Eukaryota > Metazoa > Arthropoda > Collembola > Entomobryomorpha > Paronellidae > Cyphoderus > Cyphoderus albinus. The sequence continues at coordinate 11,307 of VYYJ01004598.1, forward strand.
AGAGTTTGACTCTTTCTTCAGAACCACAATGGCTTTCACCAGACTTAACTGACGGAGTCATGGAAGTTTTCCAGAAAAACTGTACGCTTGTAATCTTTGGAAGAAAAATGTATAGTTTTATGAGACAACAGTGCATAGGTACTTTTCCCTGCTTAATGACAATGAAGGAAAAGTATATGAAGCTCATCCCATCAATGCGAAGCTCAGGCTATTTTTCCCTAGAATGGAAGTTGGAAAGTATTACAACACTTGTATAAATTATATAAAGGCTCGCTTGCTTCTCGAGTTGAAATACATGCCATGTTTTTGCATCATGCATTAATTTTCATTCGTCTCACTCTATTATAACACTAATGAATTAATAATTACATGTGCGTCACGAAGACAAGGTGAAGCGCGGTATTGTAAAATAAATACATCAAATCATCATTCTCATTAAAAAGTTTGCAATGTGAAGAGAAAAATAACTTGGCTTGTCTACTCCAAGGTGATACGACTAACGGTTCCATACATAGTTACAGCGGAGCGTTCTGGGAATTTGTGCTAACTCCATTTTCATTAAATGTCGAAAAGTTCGCTTGAAAACTGAACTCTTCTCGAAAAAAGTACTTGGCCTTTTAGTTGGAAAATATTGTTTAAGAAAGAGAATCATTAAAATCAAGGACGGTAAAGTAGTCAAGAATGCATAATTTGAAACTAAAAAGAATCGAATTTTGAATGGTGGATGGAAAGGTGCGAAGGAGAAAAGAGAGAATGCGAGATAACGACTCTAACGTCATGGATAAAGTTGATTTCCCCACTTGAGCATTTTAATGAAAATCTTTGAAATGGGGTTGTTGAAGGCGAGGGTGAAAAATCTCCCCCGAGTAGCAACTTTTTTGCATAACCAAAAGTTTGATGTGATCCTTGCTTGAGGATGAACTATGGTTCTGTTCAGAAATGCTAAAGCCATCCAAAAATGCGAACTAAACTCCAATTTCCTTGTTTATTTCGCTTACCCTAATTCTCAATTCATGCCAAATTCCCACTGCTCGGACGGGAAAGAGCAGACCGTTTTCAAAACTAGAATTTGCTAACAACCCGCATAACCTGCGTTCGGTTACAGTTTGCCTGTGTTTTTATTGTCTTCTATTGCCTTCAATTTTTTAAAAACAGCTTCCGTTCGGGTTACTGACTGTGTACTCAAAGCATACTTTGAAACATCAAATGCGGAGCCTGACGTTTGACTATTTAACGATTTACTTTTACGACTAACAGTACAGAATTATTAACGGGTCAGAAACGGATCGCAAATATTCAATGACCTATGGATTTGAGAACTGAAGTCTGTTTTATTCAGCATGCAAATATTGCAAATCTCGCTTTCAAATTCATTCCAGGATGCCACTAAATTTTGTATTTATACTCTTTTAAAAAGTATTTACATTGCTCAAAAACATGTCTTTTAATTATTTACATTTTTCAAGTTTCAACATTTGTTTTTCACTTCTCCCCGTCGTTAACTAAGTTAACCTTTCAATCACATCTGAGCTCCTCTTTTATTCATCTGTTGTGTGCTACAGTCAGAGTACGCCCACCCGGACAGCTGGCATTTATTCCGTGTTGGAATAAATGTTTTATCCCGCCAATTTTTGGTGGAATTAATGGAAGAAATGGACGAAATGGATATTGGGGCAATTTAAACCATATAAAATTCA